>JAMKCH010060774.1:0-97771 GCA_023653785.1 Ophioderma brevispina
TAATATGCACCACACTCTCTGAACATTGTTGAGTGGCATTATCTCCTAAGAGAAGCTCTGTTACATCTCACAGCTGCTTTGAAAGCATTAAGGATACATAATATGCACCATGCTCACTGAGCACTGTTGAGTGGCATTATCTCCTAAGAGAAGCTCTGTTACATCTCACAGCTGCTGTGAAAGCATTAATGATACATAATATGCACCATGCTCTGTTACATTATCAGTCTCATCAGCTGCTGTGAAAGCATTAAGGATACATAATATGCACCACACTCTCTGAACATTGTTGACTGGTATTTTCTCCTAAGAGAAACTCTGTTACATTACATCTCACAACTGCTGTAAAAGAATAAAAGTGGATGTGCCAATATCCACTTCTCAAAATATTGGACTGCCCGTCCAATATGACATGATATTAGATAGGCATAACAAAAAATCCTATCTTTTATTCTCTAATTATGGGATTGCTATAAACCACCCTCTGAGTCCAAAATAGGTAAATTCTGATTTGTAGCTGACAAATTTATAACCTATGAGGGTGTCCTGTATGTTACCATGCATTTCATACCACATAGCAACAAACACGGTAAGTGCCGGCAGGAGGAGATTTCTCTTTTTTGTATCATGGCTTTTAAAACGAATCCCTAGTAACTTTATTGAGATACATCTCGAAGCCAGTGATTTGATGAAAGACTCTTTTATGTGTTTTGAATTTATTCTTTGAGAGGATTATTTATGATATTATTTTATATCCTATTCTGTGATCCATAGGATGCTGATTGTCTGTATTCATATAGGGAATGGTTTTGTAAGCTCAATACAAGTTAACTGACATTCCGGGTGGAAAAGAACTTACAGTGTCGTTTATTCATACTGGCTTTTATCATTTTAAATCCTAGTGCTAGACGGAATCATATTAAAACAATCTTGCAATAGGCTAAAGATGCTTTTGCTACATGTGTTTCAGAGACACTGGCACATTCTCAGAAAATATCAAATTTCTTCAATGCTCGCAAATGATAGGGCTAGGGCCATTGGAAGAAGGATACACATAAAATAACGTATCCCAAAGCAGATAGGGACACTTAATAAGAGGCTAGACAGCCAGGTATTGTAGGCTAACTTTAAGTTTGCTAACTTCAGTCAACAAATGTGTCTATACTGAAATCATAGACTCGTACTGATTGAATTAAAACCACAAAGGTCACAGACTGGTCAACCACGAATAAAACTCCGGCGTGTGTTTGCCTGGATTTCACCCATTTCCGAGTCATCTGCTGTCGCCCAAAATGTGAGACCAGAATGTGTGTGTATGCATGCATGCAATATGTGTGTGTGTGTGTGTGTGCATGTGTCAAGTGTGTACATGTGCATGCATGTGTTGCACACATGTGTGTTTTTTGTGTTTGTGTGCACATGATACACATTTGGTTGGGAAATTGGGATCTGGTGCAAGCAGAAAAATAGACATGGTGCAGGATTTTCTGAAAATGGGGATAAAGATTTGTGTTAAATTATCCTTAACCAAGTATCCGGTAGTAGAAGCAGGGCCGTACGGCGGATTTTTTTTACGGGGTGGGGGTCTTCAAAAAAGTGGACTTTTTTGGGAAAAAATGGACTCACCCCCTAAAATGGTCATTTGTTGGACATTTTGAAATCTATCACCAAAAAGTGATTTTTCCTCAATTTTCTCAAATTTTGGACCTCGTTATCCAAAACAGCGGCAAAAAGTGGAACGTGTTCCTTTGAGGAATTTGGGGGGGGATAGCTTAGAGTTTCTTCTTCCATTGGTATCAGAATTAAGTTACCAAACATTCCATATAACGTCAACTATGACGTAATAAGTTGAGGAAAGTATAAAAACATAATGGATATTGAGTGGAAAATGGATATTTCGCAATATACCGACTTCGCTCAAAAAAATGCTAGCACTAAAAACTCTGAGTATATTAAAACTAGTCATATCCATTAAAGAGAGCAAAAACCGTGTGGAAATCGGATATCCAAACCTTCGGTGAAAAAAAAAATTTCACCTATTCTACACTGTGTACTATGGAAAATCGAGTTTGTGCTGACAGTGAACCTTTATAAAGCCATTCTGGCGTAATTCTAGGCATGTTGTACTCGTTTTGGTAGCAAAGGAAAAGATGACCCTAGCTATCATTGGCACCAAAGTTAAGGTCTGCTGTATTCCATTTGTTGACTAGGCATGTTGGTACTTCTCATCCTGGATTCTCGACTGTTAAATCCTATGCACAAAAGTGTGCATTTTTAATTCGTCATCAAAGTTAATAAAGAGTCATTTCAGGGAGAAGATTAATGTTGTATGATGTTTTTTGACATTAAAATGTAACTTTGCATGAAAACATTCCACATTTTGTAACAGGTAAGGTGCCTACTTTTCCAGGAAAATGACTTTTTGTCGCGGGGGGGGGGACGTATTTATTTGAAATGTTATGGGTAATTAGGGATTTTAATTGATCTCATTAAGGTGTCATTAAATTCCATCACTATCAATGTTTTTATAGCAGCTCATTTGATCCAAGCTGTGTTTTTAGGGGATTATTGAGCTGTACCAAGCAGTCTTTGTTCTGTGTTCTGTGTGAATTTCATTGGTTGACTATTGATTAGAGACTTGCACCAGATTTGACCTAAATCTACCACAAGGGGGGTGGGGAGTATGTATTTTAAGTGGAACCAGCCCGTGGACAACTATATTGAGCGGCAGACCACCCTATCTGTGCAAGACTCCAGTGAAATCTTTGACAGGGGAAGTGCAGTTGCAAGTGGAATGGCCCATGATCAAGAAAAATGAGTCGGTGGTCACTAAACAAATTTTAGAGATATGGTCCAAAATAGGTGTAGAGGGGTTTGGTGTGGTGTCGTCTGCGTATGAGGGCCCTGAGGCGATGTTGTTTTGGGTGGTTTTGTGTTGTGATGGGATGCGGGTCATGTTGTTTTGATTTTGTTTGATGTTTTTTGAAAAAATAAATATGGAAACTGACTTTTTCCAGAATGGTACAGGAAGTCTTTGTCCTATGAACTGGTGATTTATTTTTAATTCCAATTTTTAAGGCAGGTCAAAATTCTAATTTTGAAAACCTTATTGCTTCATCAGCCCCCTACTGGATTCTGCAACACTCTCCAAAAGGGCCACCCTTGCTACATTTGTTCAATGAACCTTGATAGAAGACAATTAACTGAGAAAATGATGCTCAGTTCTCCACGGTCACAGAATCACTCCTAATGACCTAACTGTAAATTGAAACATTCACTACTTTTGTGTGTAATACATACATTCTACGGTGTTTATTTGGTTTTGGGGGCTTAGGAGCAGAATATGTGGATAGGGGTTTCCTACCGGAAATCATTTTTCCCCGAAATTCCTATCCCACAATGCACCCATGATGTGCCGGTAGATATGCATCACTCATGCACGCTTCGTGGTTTAGTGCGCCTTCTTTAAACTACACGCGCACCTTTTTGTGGTGTCAAAATGTACAAGGCAATCAAAGAGTACTCGATACTGGTAAAATTTATGTACAGCAGCTGTTTTTCCCAGTTTATGACAGAAAAATGACCTTATGACAAAAACACCATAGAAATATATATGCGCTATTTATTTATCTACTTGTACATCGTTGGTGCATTGTAGATACACACACGACAACACACACACACACACGGGGTTTTTATGCATTGAGTGTAAGGGAGCATGAGAGCTCCGTGACAGCGAGACGATTCCGAGTGTTCAACCGAAAGGGAGCATGACAGAGGGCCCCACTGCGCTCGTGGTCTAACCTGTCCGACGCCCGAGTTTTTCCCTATATCTAATGCATAAGCCCCAAGACAATCTGATGCGCGGTGGCCGCGCGTGTGGCAGCATCAGTAACACCACACAACACGGTTTATGCCTCGAATGTATGGGAGAATTAGACCGCCGTGACCGCGTGACGATTCCGGTGTTCAGACCGAAAGGTAGCCATGAAAGAGGGCCCCACTGCGCTCGTGGTCTAACCTGCCTCGCCCGAGTTTTTCCATATATCTAATGCATAACACCAAGAAGATACTGATGCGCGGTGAGCGCGTGTGGCAGCATCAGTAACACCACAAACACCACACACACGGTTTTTGTTAACCCAGTCCCTGTTCTCGTGAACAATTTTTACCCCAGTTTTGTGTTAACCCAGTCCCTGTTCTCGTGAACGGATTTTACAACCCAGGGGGTCAAGCAAGAGTTTTTGGCAGTGATCCCAGCTCCAAAGGAGCGAACCATGAACTGAACCGGTGCATTGTGGTAGGAATTTGGTAAAAAATGATTTACTGTAGGAACCCATGGATCGGTATTCACTGATTTTAGTCCATATCTCGTCGCCTTCTTTTATAGAGTGCATTGGCTACAAGGCAGCTTAGCATTTTGTAAGTTTTATATAGTCCAGCTGACAAAGCCTCTTCATTAGGCCTTGAAGATGTGTCTATCTCTCTTTGCTTTGGAGTTGGGAGACTTGACTCACCACATTAGTAATAATGAAAGGATAAACTCTGTATAAGTCAATTAAGAAATATATTAAGACTACTTGGTTGTTGTTTCTTAAACCTAGACTCGCCGTTTTGAGGTCAAGGCATACAGCGATTGCAAATCTTTTCTGCGTTTATGTACAGCATAAGATTTCCGCATACGATTTACATTGGTGTCGATTTCAACGCAATTTTGAGGGATGTATCAATTACCGAATGGCAGTCCTTTGATTTCCTGCATTAAAATGAGGATATATCCAATTTAGAACCTTCCTCAAAGGGCAAGATGGACTCGCTTTCCATGACCATAACGGAAAACCATAGTGGAGGAGCGTGGGTTTACCTCAAGGCACGTTGGAAATTGAACGTTAGTCCCCTTCGGGTTTCTAAATTAATCCCAGTATATTGTAAAAAGGAAGCTAATCCCTTTGGATAATCCTGATTTGAAATGCAGCATAGTAATCCCTTACTTCACAAGACCAAGATAAGAGAGTGAGATCGATACATGAAAAAGAAGCGAGAAGGGATAACCAAGATAAGGATATTAAAGAGAACGTAGAAGGTGGACAAAGTAAATGTGGAGGAAGAATAGGAAGGAATAAGAAGATAGTATAGAAAAAGAGAAAATGCAGAAGAAAGAAAGTCTAAGACCTAGGCAAGAGAAAAGAGGAGAAAAATGCAGAAGAAATGGAAAGGTGAAGAGAAAATGGAAAGTATGAGAGAGAAGAAAAAGTAGATAGAAAAAGAAGTGTAGAGGAAAAGTAAGGAACATATTAGGAAAAGGAAGGAAGGGCAAGAGAAAAGCAGAAAGTAGAAAGGGATAAAAGACGAAAATAGAAGAGGAAAGAAAGTAAGAAAAGGAGAAAATGGAGAGAAGGAGAAAATGAAAGAAAACAGGAAAGAGAGAAAAAATAAAAAAAAAAGACAGAACCATTCATACAGTGAAGGAAGAAGGTAGAAGTCCAAGTGGAGAAATAGGAGGAAATTAACAAAAACGGGGGAAAATACAGGGTATTTAGGCAATTGTTTGGTCAATTGATAACATAACATTCTGGATAAATAGAAATTTGATATTCCCTTGGTTCTTATTACTAGTTCTCATTTCTCTGACTTTTATATTTATTATACCCATGTGCTATATTTTTTGTTTGTTTATTTAGTTAGCATATCCGTCAATTTCAGAGGTTGGACTCAACAGTTTTGGCCATCTAGCAGTCAAAAGGGAAAAAAAGACAATAATTTTTCCCTGAAAACACTGTTAACCCTTCCTTACTGCATAGGACCCACAATAAATTAAAAATATCAAATATCCAGAAGTGAATGCTTCATGCTTAACAAAATTCAGTCCAAAACGAAGTCTGTTCACTGCACAACATTGGCGATGGTGAGAATTGAAACCTGAAACAGGATGGGAAATGCGAAACAAAGTATAATTTTTTTTATTTTGGCCTGGAGCAGAAGCAACACGCTTGTATTGTCCTATAAAGGTCAGTGTCTTGTCAGTGGCTCATATTTCGTAGATGGATTTTTGCCTTGATATGTTGCCAATTCCCAAGCTAGAGTGGTCTTTACTCTGTCCTACTGTGTACTCTCGTCTTGTCCAGGGTGATCCTAAATAAATCATGTCCTTGCCAAGAAAATTTGGTTTCAATTTAATACATTGCTGAGAAAGAGATTTTCCAACAAGTCCTTTTTTTCAGCTCAAATTTCCTTGATGGATTTTTTTTTTAATTTTAAAGCAAGAGTAATCTTTGCTCATTCTGCTGGGTACTTCCATCTCATTCAGGGTGATCTAAAATGAGTGATATATTACGGTGTATTCTACTGATTCAGGGTGATATAATACAAATTGTATTACCTTTACATGTTCCATAAGATGGCTAGGAAAAACAGTTTCTCCCACATTTGTGAAGAAATGTTTTTCCTCTTTGGATGATAACCTTATTTGGTTATAAATTCTTTTTAATGGGGCAAGAAAATAGAAGCAAATTTTACCCCTTTAAGAAGTACTCTTAGATTCACATGTTACCCTTTGAGAAAAAAAGTGTTATAGTCACCCAAAGTATGTACATAATAAAGAGCTGGATGCTTATTGTTTGAACATTTGCAAGAATGCAATCTAACATTTTATTGTCATAGCTGCTTCATTGCATGTTTTTGGACATGCACAATCAAAATTATAGAACTGTTGACAAATGTTCAATCTTTGATTTGGTGGTTCTCGAGATGGTTCAAGAAATTTTGCTTCAGAAGGAACCAAGGCACAGAAGGAACCACTGATATCATCATCATCAATCATCAATCACTTTATTTCCATATATACAATACATCAAATAATATAAAAACATACTATATACATAATTGCAATATGGAGGATAAGTCCAAAAGGCCAATAAGGCCCGACAAGGGACTTACCCTGGAAATACACACAAAAGTTTCAAAATCATAAATACACATTTACAAAAGAAAAACATACACAGTTGATGGACAAGACAAAGGACGGTGCTCGGGACAAAATAATCATAGTTAGAACACGTTCAATTATATTTTGCGAGAAATTGTTGTTTAAGCTGAAAACGGAAATGTTTTATGGACTTAGATTGTTTTATTTTATTTTCTAACGAATTCCAAAGATATAAGAGTGTTGACAGACCACTCAATACCCCTACGCGGGTAGCAGAGGAAAAGAAAGGCAACGAAAAAAGTATTGGTAGCTGAGAGGGGGGTACCGGTCGGAAAATGCTTTTCGTTGCATCTGGGCCGTCAACAACTATTTTTGGTCGCGCAAATGACTCTCATTGCGTTTCATTGCATTTGGGCCGTCTTACCGAAAATGACGCGATGTTTTTCGTTGCACCTGGGCCGTCTTTCCGGTAAATGGCGCGATGTTTTTCGTTGCACCTGGGCCGTCTTTCCGGTAAATGGCGCGATGTTTTTCGTTGCACCTGGGCCGTCTTTCCGGTAAATGGCGCGATGTTTTTCGTTGCATTTGGCCGTCTTGCCCGCAGAAGGCGCAATGCTTTTCATCAGTTACAAATGACCCATAGCCAATTTCGATTTCGATGGGGATAGCGCCACCAGTTTTCGATAAGCTATTGGGGTTAATATGCATAAAACGATATTCATGAAGTTAACCGGAGAGCATGACGTAGCATATAGCGCCACGCACGACTATGATTTAGCGTAATAGCGCCCAAACTCACGCACTGGCGAATATAAGCTACAACTTTCATGCAGATCAGTGTGCATCCATTATTTATTTATTTATTTATTTATTTACCCTGTTTTTATTGCATTTCACGCGATGTTTTTCGTTGCACCTGGGCCGTCTTTCCGGTAAATGGCGCGATGTTTTTCGTTGCACCTGGCCGTCTTTCCGGTAAATGGCGCGATGTTTTTCGTTGCACCTGGGCCGTCTTCGGGAAAATGGCGCGCTGTGTTTCGTTGCGTCTGGGGCGTTTATTGAATTTTACGCTACGAATTCCTGTGCCGGGGTAAAAACGGCCGAGATGCAATGAAACGCAGAAAAGCTTTGGCTCTCGTGAATCTGGGCCGTTAAAAATAAAAATAGATTGCTTTTCCTGCATTTGGGCCGCTCGGCCGGCAAACGACCCGGTCCTGGTTAGGGTTAAGCTTCTAAGAGCTAACTGCTAATTGGCTGAAAAAAAGTACCAAATTGTTTATTGAACCAATCAGTGATATCGTTAGATTGCAAGTAACAGGAGGAAATATTTTAGAGGAGCTATAATAATGTTAAATGGTGTACTAAATGAATAGAATATGTAATTAGCCAATCAGAAATGCTGTAAGAATGGTAGTAGTGCCCAGAGGGTTTTAATCAAGAGACAAAGGCAGCTTTTTCTGATGTGACCATCTTGCCCTCACATGACACATAACGATCCGAACAGCTTATGGCTGCTGTAATACAAGATTGCTATCTACCTAAGATATCAAGAAAAGCAAGGTGTCTTTGAACCAGTTGGCTAAGCATGTTGATTAATCTTAAGCTGGCGTAGAGGACAATTTCGTTGGCAGTTCTTTTTTTTTAAATGGTTTGAAATTATGCATTTGTCATGATCATATTCCGAATCACATGAAAAATTCATTCAAATGAGTACCAACAAGCCTAGTCTGAGGTTCTTTGACTTTAAACAATTGAGTCATGCAGGTGATTTAAGCTGCTTAGAGCATTTTGTTGGGCATTTTTTTCAATATTAACAATTATGCAATTTTCTCATCATTCATATCAGCATTACAAGCATGCAAATGAGTCCAACAAGCCTAGTCCTTAGGTCGATGTTTTTTGAGATGGCTTCCCCATTGATCTGTCAGATTCCATGTGGGAAGCCATCTCAAATCCACTGACTTAAATGTATAACCTACACAGAATCGAGCATGTTTTGAAGGGTTAGACCTACTCAAAAAGCATTTGGTATATAGGTGATAGGTTTCTCCAGATGTTTGTCGGGGCTTATAATTATATGTGGATCCATCCCAAAATGGTGTTTCTGAATTATGTTCACTTTCTGTTCTTTTCTTGATACAAGGGGTCAAAAGTTCACTTGTTTCCACATGATTCTTCTTTTTGTAATGGCTCAAACTTGACAGTTCATCACTAGTTTTGATTTAATCATTCAGTACTTAGTTGAGAGAGAAAGAGAGGTGCACGTTCATGTACATGCATAGCGCGTGCACACACACACGCAGTGCTATGTGACTGCAAGCACTCGAAGTTGTGACATGCCGTGGAACCCTCGTGAATTACAACAAAAATGCCATCTTTTGGGCAACACATCACACTGCACATGCCGTATCAATAAGTTGTAATTACGTCACCAAATGGCATTGGTTTAATACCAGTGAGAAGTGTACACTAATAATATCTTAAAATAATCAGTTTAAATATAGCGCTTTAAAATCCCTGTAAACAGGCTCAAGGCACGCTTGACATTTATTATTTTTTCCGCCATTCAAGAAATCTTCACCATCGTTTCTCTTCATCAGGTGGCTACTCAAAGACTGCTCACACAAGTGACCAAAGTGCACAACCTATCAACACATAAACCCCTAGAGCATTATTTTCGATTGGTTTTTCTTTGTTTTTTTTGCTAAAATTGATTCGCGATGCACGCTTACCCCTCGAATTTAGAATATGCATGCGTGCATTATATGGGGTTGGCTTCTTAAACAATAGAATTTAATCATGCACGTCACCAGCTTTTACTTCCCCCTCAAGTGAAAGCGCTTGAACAGTTAACTTGTCATGGTAATTCATAATACCAAGCCAGCAGAAACGTTCATACCACAAACCCCAGGTTAGGTGGCTTTACGAACGGGGGGAATATCAGAATTGACAATCACTACAGAGTCGATTACCTTAAATAAGGGGAAAATCTATATTTCTATGGTGTTAAAAAAAACAAGCACCTAACGGCAATAGGTCCTACAATTATCTATTTTAAACTCTGCTGGGTTAATGAACAGATTTGACCTATACAAATGATGCGATACATCAAGAAGAACTTATGAATAATTATATGGCATGTAAATCAAATGCGCTATTCATCCAAATCCGATTGCTGCAGTAAGTATATAATGCGTAATCGCTACGTTCATTGTAATCATGGCAAATGTCAAAATAAACTATTATTGAGCTGGTAAAAATCATCGAAGTTCAAATCAATACTAACATTGTAATAACTTTTCACACCTTCTCTCCAAATGCTTGGCTACTTTATGCAGTCAACCCAGTTGTTGCGGAAAGTTCGTAGAACTCAATATTTCTAGTTATAATTTTTAAAAAGTAATCCAAAAAGTTCAGAAAAAGAGTTATTAATAGTGTATTTATGTTTTGATGGTGCATAACTAATGCTTATGGGGTTAGGACAGAAAAGGCATTAGTGGAGTGCAATCGGGAGTAATTGCATGCTTGAGGCATTAATAAACGTAAATATGGATAAACGGGGCCACTGTGAGCACTCGCGCTAACGCGCTCGTGCTCACATGTGGCCCCGTTAATCCAAGCATGCAATTATATCCCCGAATTGCCCACTCCACTAATGACTTATCCTATACTTAGATTGTAATATTCCCCATAACAGCTCGCCAAAATTACTTGGGTCAACAAAGGCAATTGAGATAAGTTTCTTGCCAGGAACACAGAGAAACGTTGACCACAGGGGACGCGAACTCCACGATTTAATTGTCTAATGATTACGAGTCATGAGATTTTCGACTGGACCGCACGTGCTCTACACTTGCACACTCACATATATACTTCCTTGTACAACCCCATAAGTCATAACAACACAAAATTACCCAGATCAAAAGGCCAGTATAATGCAACCAGGCTTTTTCATCTCACTTGCACTGGCTATTGTAAAGCAAGTCATTCACATGACAAAAGTCTCCCCTCATTTTGAAAGGAAATGATGGTGTTCCAGAAAAGGTTCAAGTGATTGGGCCCTGAACTTTTCAAGAAGAAGTCTCCAATCTGTTCTTTAGGCCTGAAAAAAAAAAGTTGTGTTATTCCCACCAAAGCACTGAAATTGTGCAAACTGGAAACATGGTATGTGTTTTTGTTAATTTTACTCCTGAGATTTTGGACACATGGTGTGGCATATCAAACAGGGATAAGTGTCCAATTGTTACAGACAATTTGAAGCCTTTGTGAATTACAAGAAGAATAGCAACCTTACTCGTTATTGCCAATACATACTACTTTTTTTCATTCAGGATTGAAAATAATTTGTCTTGTGAATGCAAGCAGGTCGTACGTACAATAGCTTCCATGTGATACATCTGTGTGCGTCAGGTAATTCGGATACTCAATTTACTTTCCCTTGAGTCAATGGGGTCTTGATATGGTTCTTCAGGGCGACTGTTTTGCCTGATACCATTTCAAGAGCCCACTGACCAACGACTTGGCATAATAGTATGTTTGATGGGAATCTGACTAATGGCAGCTATTGCAACTTATGACCTTGCCCTCGCAATGACAACTTGTTTGTGGCATATGTGTACTTTTCCAACTCTCTCAGTTGCTACACTCTATATAATGTGTACAAAATATTTTCATATCATTGCTCTCAGTGCAATGTAAAGAACACTTCTTGATTGAATACATTTATACATCTAAAAGTATGTTTTCACATTAAGCCAGCATTCATGTAGCACAAAAAATTGGCAACAAGTCAAAGAAATTGCACTTAATCCTGGAATTAACATCTCAATTTTCAATCTTTAACAAAGGTTAACTTTTAACTACCATCCCGAAAAAATTTTGGGTCACTTGACCGATTTAGGGAAACGGTGCCCCCTCGCCCCCAATTCAATGTTGTCCGAGTCAGTGTGTCACAGCTTCCCCAGGCCCACCAACATTGAATGATGGGGAGTGGGGAAAGAATTTGGTAAAAGGGTAGACCTCTGCTTTCTAAAGAACTATTGACTTACCCAAACTCCGATCTCACTTGTGACATGCAATGATTCCAATCTATTGCATCAAGTGTTCCAAATATTTTTTCGATATTGTAGTCTGTAACACTGACTCATGTGTTCAAGTTAATATTAGTAATGCAAAAGAGATGCTCTTTTTATCTCTGGTAAGGTTTGAACATTTGCCTTTACTGACAAGGTCATTCTGATGAAACACTTACAAACTTCTCTTGTATGTGTGTCTAATCTGACTTGCAAATTTGGATTCACCCTAGAAGTTTCCCAATTTTGGATTTTTTGTCTGTAATGACAAATTCAACACAGTGGCCTATGGTACCATGGGAAGCAAACAATTGTCCGCCATAAACCAAACCCAACTTCAAGAAAAGATGGACTCAAAGAATTTTGTAAATAAGCTTTACTCTCTAAGATAGAGTGAACCATAGGTTATAGGTCAACCATAGACTAGCATGTCATGGTAAGGTTAAAAGTCACATACCAAGGTCAAGGTCATCAGAGGTCAACTTGTGCAAGGAAAGGTGGATTGGGAAACCAGGCGACACTATAGTGGTTCAAGAAGCATTTTTTATGGACAGTGCAATCTTTTGAATATTGGATACCAGCGTGTGTATTCTCATTCTTATTTAGTTTTGATTGTTTTAAAGGGGGATGGTCTGATTTAAGTATATGAAGTTTTCATCTTGATAGAATGACCTTCACCAAAAAAACCCATCTGTAAAGTTTTGCGCCGATATTTCAATCCGTTCTGATGTGACAGCTAGAAACATGATTTTGTGAGCCCCATAGAGTACTGTGTAAAACTAATATTGGTCGACCAAAATGGAGCACACTTTTGCTCATAACTCCCAAACCAAACATCATTTAGCCCTAAGATTTCACAGGGTAAATGAGAAAAATAGTAGCTTTCTTCTGATACCAAAATTTCAACTACTTCCGGTAAAATCTGGGCTTCTGGTGACGAGGCCATTAGCGATCGGGCCATGGACCTTTAATCACTAAAAATATTTTCTATTTCAATTACATAGTTAAAAAGGCAACATATTCCCTTACTTTAAAAAATCTGAACCACCCCGTACTAGCTGCGTGCACTGCATAAACACTTGCACAATGATGCACTGGATGTCCAATTATCATCCCATATTTGACATATTTGATAGATATTGATTATTTGCATAAACCCTGCCCCCTGAATAAGTATAACATGTCTAGAACACACCGAAGGGAGGGACAAATTCTCATATTACACATTTTGTTGGCATTGCTTGCAATATCTGAAAGAGGAGATTAACACCTGGGGTTGTACTTAGTGTAAAATTGTGTACAGGTGGGCCTTCAGTGCATGGGTAAACAAATTGACCTATTTCTATAATGAACAACTGTACAAATACACTACCTATTCGTATAGTTAGCTTGGAAATTGTGATCCATCTGTGTAGTTGTCTAACCTAAAATCTGGGGAAAATAGCCCCATCCATAAAGTTGTCTTACAAAAATATCCCACTCATTTCTGTAGATACCTAGCGCTCTTAGACCAAAAAACTAACTGACCATTTATATGGTGGGTTCACGTTGGTAAATGCAAGTCCTAATCTTTCCTGTACAAAATGGGCGAGATGAAAATGACAAGTACACACTGCAGATGATTTCAAAACCTTTTTTGGTAGTCCTATAAACCTCAGGAACTTTGTCATTGGTGTTCTACAAATCCTAATTCACAATGTGGTCTTAGCAAATATTATTTAGGAGTGGAAATTTAACATAACAATTTATCAAAAGTTGGAGACATCCATTTTGTCTATTTGGTAGGTTGAAGGCACTTTTAAGTTTATTTGGGGAGTTGAACCCCCAACCTCCATTAAGAGACCACTCGGCTAATTCAATACCTCTATATGTGAGGCACATAATTTTCAATTCCTGTTGTGTCTTTCATGGGAGGACGGAATTCATACGGAACAGCACACTTAATGCTTAGTCAAACATTTCTTGGTTAGATATTTTATATTCTGTATATTTAATTGATTTAACCTATTGTAAGTGCCATGTATTTCAGGATATTGAGTGACCTTGCTTCTATTCATTTTAGATCTTGTTTTGCCAGGGTCTCAGTACGTTTATGTTTTTTCATCAAAAGTTGGATGTCAATCAAAATACATCAAAATGATAATATAAATACAGTAAAATATAGAATGCACATTTACAAATACTGTAAAAACACTTAATTTCGCGTATTTCACGAGAACCTCAAATTCGTGAAATTAAAAACTTGCAAAATAAATGACACAAAATCAGAGTTCAATCAAAACATAGACTGTCCCTGATAAAACACAGTGTAAACAATGATAAGCTTCAAACTTGAGTTTTATTCATAACATACAAGGTTATTATCACCTACTTAACAAAGCTTCTTTATGTTTAAGATGTTTAATTCACATTTCAATTCCTGTAACTGTATACTAATATTGGTTTGTCATTAAAACTTATCTTGGCTTCAAAAGCTTATTACGTTTGTCATTTGTTTAGCGTGTGTTCTTCGGGAAGGGCACGGCCATGATTTATGATTTCACACTGAAAATCCTTTTCACCGATTGGAACCAGTGCACACTAATTTTGAAACAAGGGCCGGCCTTGAAATTATCATTAATGGTACTTGCATCTGATTTTCGTTTGGTCAATTACGGGACAGCAGGCGCCCAGTTTTTGTAACTTTTAAAGAACTTTGTTTTGTACCCTGGCCTAGACTAAATCGTAATACTAACAGGTTTGGGGGTCGAGGAAAACCAAAATGCAACCCGGCATTGCTGCATGTAGATGATCGTGTCACAACACAAACAGTTTACCACGATGGTTTGTAATTTTCTTGCCTTGCCAGTACACTTGCTTAAAACAGGAACTTCAGGAGTACTGATCTACACTGATGGTTTTGCTGGCCATGTAGTGTTGGATACAGAAATTTAAGTAAGCATTTTAACAGAAGGTTTTGCATGGAACTGGTAGTACTAGTAAGCAGCGTTCAAAATTCGTGAGACTTCACGGATACTTTAGATAGGATGAAAAATTGTTGAATCGCAAAATTAAATCCTCGGGAAATGTCAGCTCATCGGCAATTTGCAAAATAAAGTACCCGCAAAATTAAGTGTTTTCAGTAGACATATTGCCCGAACTGGGAAAGATATGGATTTAGATTGCAATGTACTTATTAACTATGCATTTATAAATCATAATTTGATCTAGAATAAACTAAGAAGGTAAGTGGTATTGTTAAAGAAAGCATTAGGACAATTCAGGCCAATTTAAATTGCTAATGGGCAATGCGTTCCCAGCAGTGCAATAGGATAGTCACATGACTGTACTTTGTCTAATTTTTAATTGGCTTTGCATTGTGGGATTGGTTAAAGCCTCCTATTAGTTGTTTCACTCACATCAGGCGAAAGGATTTTGAAAATGGCAGGCTGAGCGTTTTTTAAAAAGACTTCTTGCAAATTCCCCAGAAGAGCTGCAGTGGAGATGTTACGAAAATTAATGCAATGACGTGTACACCAACATACACCTATCGAGGGTTGTCGAATTGGCTACTCTACCTCTCCAAAACAGGCTTATTGCTACTATTGGGACCGTGCCTACTACATAAACTGCATGCATATTTTGTACCAAAATCAGAAATAGGAAAAATGCTTGAAATGTGCACCAAAAGCTTTCTGTGAAATGATATTCTGAAACTGAAAACGTACGTTAAATTGTTAAACCATAGCGGTTCCATTCAACAATGATACCGCGGCCCGGTCGGACAATTTGGACACATCAGGCCTCATTTTGTCTTGCCCGGAAGTTGTCTACAAACATAAGCGTGGATAAGGTCAATAATGTTGTCAATGTAAATGCTATTACGTGCCCTGATGGTTAATTATATAATTACAGTAATTATTGCCCGACTTATGATGTACGATAACATTTTGTCCAGTAATTAAAGTCTGAAGGCTTTTACAATTGCTAGGTACAGTATTTTAAAGTTTTGTATAACGAGAAGCGACACGGTTTTTTAACTAATTTACTCCTTTCTAAGGCGAGCGATGAATCGAGCGATGGTAACCTGTTTCAGGCGCTCGCAAGGCGCGTTAGAGCGATCTGAGCGCCTCAAAATACAGTCCCTGTCACATTATAACTGATTATAATTGATAAGATGATGTATTGTGTTCTTCCCACAATGCATTTCTTCCAATACATTGTTTGCACTGGTTGTCACATGAGCCTATAGTGACAAAAGGTACTGAAATTGCAAGAGTGATGATTCGTCATGGGAGGTACTTTTGTCACTATAAACTCATGTGACCCAGTGCAAAAATTGTATTGGAAGAAATGCATTGTGGGAAGAACACTCCACCTCGTCTTATAATTGATGGTCCATGGTTGGCTTCTATTCTCCTATTAGCTCTTAGCAACGGTCACATTAAGCAAGGCCAGTCCAATCAATGAAAACGCAAGGTAACCATTCATCACGCATTTAATTTTCAGAATCTTTAAATGGCACAAAGATTTGTCTCGGGATTGAAGAGACGCCCCGAGGGAGGGATCACTATTACACAATCATGGTGCTTGCATAAATGGTTAGGTAATAATGTGAAGCAAAAATGTATTTTCATTGTTGGTGCCGAGATTTATTTTGGAAAGGGTACGGTGCAGATATATTACATCTGTGGAGCAATGGCCAGCTGGATATGGCTTTAGTTTTTTGTGGTGTTTCTAGTTCCTTCTCTTTGCTTTTTTCTTATCAATTTTGCATTTTATTGTGAAAAATTCTTTTCAGTGTGTATTTTAAGATTATTTTACAAAAATATTTTCTTTTTATTATATTTTAAAACAATTTCAAGCATTTATAGCCATGGAAAATTTCCATCTAAAATAATTTTGTAAAAACACAAAAATTTGACCTGCCTGTTCTGACAGTATTAAAGGTGCATTTTATAATCTTAGCACGTGTTTCTTATTGGCTCAACAGATAGGTTATTTAGAAACTTCCAGTTAATTCTGGTAGTGCATTTTCACCCAAATATTTCTATCACAGTGCCCCATGGACCAATGAAATGAAATATTTACTTTGTAATGGAAAACAGTCAGAGGAAATGATTAGGGCATCTTATACATCTACATTTTCAAATTGAACCAGTATTTTTATGAATATAGAAATTAATTTTCTTTCAATTGGTATAGGAGGACAGTATACAAAAATTCCAGATTCGGAATTTTAAAACAAAGTTGTGATTTTCAATATGAAGGACTTCAAGTTTAGCTTGGTTATTTCACACAGTGATTAGTATATGAATTAGCATTATGTATATGCAAAAAAAACATGATTTGTTTGAAAATTGAGTGTGCCCTCATCGGAAATCTCTGAGTCAGCCTTTAATCAAAAGAAGCTGATTTGCTTCATTGAATTAAGCAAATTTAATCTTTGATGAAATAAGGGAAGAGAATACACACTGTACTTGCCAGATTTTTAATCTTTGTTAACATTTTGTCGAAATAAGAGATTTTGTTGCTCTGTCCATGATCGTGTGTCCCACCTTTAAATTGTTTGTTTTGCTTCCTTCAGCAAATTTAATCTTTGATGAAATAAGGGAAGAGCATACACACTATATCTTAGGCAACACTTCATTAAAATAAGAACAGATTTTGCTAACTGTGTTAAAAGGTGTCCACCTTTAAATTGTTTGTCAGCTATTGATGAAATAAGGGAAGAGCATACCTATACTTGCCAGATTTTTAATCTCAGTTAACACTTCGTCGAAATAAGAGATTTTGCTAACTGTGTCCATGATTGTGTGCCCCACCTTTAAATTGTCAGCTATAGAGTGACTTCAATGAAAAAATAGATGACTAATAGGACTGCAATGCATATGGATCCAGAATATTGACGATGAATGATCATTATAGCGTACAAGAGCACCATATACATCCTAAGTACAATTAACAACACGAAGACAGCCCTAACACCATCTCCAGTGAAAAAAATCTGGCCCGAAATAGACTCTGTTGGCCTTTTTAATCTCCGTAATTGTGAATGGTGAGCGTGCTGATCGGCCAACCTGCCACAGCACAGTGAATTGTGCTTCCATTGTGACAGTAACTAATTTGAATTAGTTGCCCTCATGGCAGGATAAATCTATTTGAGCTTTCAATATGCTCTTTTCTTACTGTGTTTTGGTTGATGGAGAGGGCGATAGGATGGACTAAAATGGACATTATAAGGAACTGCTCCAATATTAAAGCATCGTTGTCACTTTTTTCTATGTTGTATGGTAGATGTGAGCATTGCTTTCAAAAGTCCATTCACCTTGGAAGGTAGTCCATAAATAGCAGAAGATAGGTCCAGTGGGCCAAAGTCAAAAAGGGGTTTTTTTCGGTAATTTTTTACCTTAAAGGACATGAGGACATTGCCAGAAAGAAGCGCCCCCAATTTTTTTTCAAACCCTTTTTCAGGGGGTGGACATGGCCAACCTAACGCAAACTGCAAATCAAACGGCATCAACTTCCGGGTGTAGTCTGTTTCAAAGACTTAAAGGTAGGGGGGCGCTCCTACGCATTATCCGAACGGTTACTCACAGACTTGACTAAAGACTAGGCCTGGTCACAAATATTTAAATCTAAATGACCGTTATTGGAAATTACACTATTTTTGCAGCGGGGTTAAATCCACGAAAGCCCCGAAGGATTTTGAAAAGTCTAAGAATTGTTCTTAATTTATCATGAATTACTAAGTCTTTTGAAACATAAGGTTTAAGAGATGATTTTTAAGTCACTGGGGACCGAGACTGCCCATAGTAAATGCACGTAGATGTTCCACAAATTACCGTTTGGAAAAATCCCCATGCCCCCAAATCGGGAGGATCGTGTCCTACCCCCGCCTTTTTTGCCTATTTGGCCAGCTTACATGTACTTTATATCACCCTGAAGTGAAATAAGCTGAAATACGTCGTCTTTTCCTTTATTGTAATAAGATGATGATTTAGTATTTAGTATTTTCTGTCATGCACAAACAGAAATTCCACGCATGTTGGTTTTTTCTATAGGGCGATTACGATAGCAGGCTAAGTTAACAACAAGGTTTGCGGTTTTTGTCTTCGCCTGAACTTTGTCGGAAGAGGTATGGAGATTTAGTAATCACTTTTCTGTCTGTCGCCTGGTCTGTTCTTGTCCGTCTGTTCTGTCTGTCTGTCTGTCTGTCTGCATGCTGTCTTGTGTGCCTGACGTCGTGTTCACGGGTTGTGTACGATTTTATCTGGAGTTCCGTAAGGGCATGATGATGTAACTTGGTGGAAAGAAACGGGGGTCCAAGAGTTCTCGACCTCATGATTAGATTTTGGGCGTAACTATGCTAATTAAAGTTAATCTAATTTGCAATAATTATCAAAAATTTTCCCGCAAGCTTGGTGTACAAGTTTTTCTGGGTTCGTTAGGCGTATGATGATTGTTGTAACTTGGGGAAGGGAGCGGGCTGGAGGTTCTCGAACTGATTAGAAGATTTCGGGGCGTATTTCGGGAAATTAATTAAGTATGCAAATGAGCTGTAATGAATATGCAAAAAACAGCTTTTTAAGTGCTATTAATTTTGACACTGAAAACTGGGACATTGGATACGGAAAAATCCTTCACTGCAATGAAAGCCTATCATGGTGCGATCTGTTTTCCCAATTTGATGGTTGTGTGAACAAGCGGCTAGGTATGGCCAAATGAGCCTAATTAATATGGCGTAATACTGTATCTCTGAAAAACCTTAATCGGTATATGAGGCAAAACTCATTCGCTGAATGAAGAAGAATATTATTGCCCTGCATCTTTGGGTGACTCATTAATTGGGTCTCAAAAGTGCATTGGGGCCGATTAAAGGGGCATTTTTTGATACAAATTGATATAATTAAATTGAAAGTGCTTGTATCACTGAAATGGTTTACATTGGATATTGCAAAATTCTTTCGCTACATGATGACTTGCTATGCCGTACATCTTTTGTATATGAATCCACCACTTGCGGCAAAAGTGCAAGTGGATCAATTAAAGGGGCATGTTTGATGCAATGATCTAATTATATGGCGTTAAATTGCTTTGTATCGCATTAAATGGTACATTGGTAGGGCAAAATTCCGTCGCTACATGGCTACTATTATGGTGAACATCTTTTTCGGAATAAAATTGATGGTCAAAATGCATGTGGGCCACTTAAAGGGGCATTCTTTGATATTTTGAAAATTGCAATAATGCTAAATGCTGGCTCCATGCAACCAAATTTTTTCAGGTGTCAATGGGTTCAGTGTGAAGAAATACTTACACCTTCAAAAAGAATTTGATTCCAGGAGTTGTTTAAACATTACAATATATTAGGTTAGCATGTGTTTATCTGGCAGTATATGGCTGTGTGTGACTTGGTGGTATACAAAAACAAGTAAAAGACTCTGCAAAAGGGTGGGGGAAGTATACTACAACGAAGGTATTAACATCAATATATATAGCTAGATCATTGCCCATGTTTTCATTGAAATGGTTTTTTACTTCTGGTCAGTTTTTTGGCGGCTGCCACTAGGCTATCCTCCTATCCGCGCCTCCCGGCCTGTTTACTTCTTGGGAAATGGAACACAATACGCAAAAAGTGCGCATTTTTCACCACCTTTATGGACACGTAGGCGATCAAAATTTTAAATTGTTTGGGTCAAATGCATGATTTTTTTCAAAAATAGTCTGTTTGCCAAATTGAATACATTTTCATATTTTAATCTTAAATTTTAGGAATTAAGGGATTTTTGCATGACGTTTCATGATTAAGATATTACAATGGAAAAGAAAAGGTTGGGGCCTGAGGGGTGGTTTTGTAATGGAAAAGAGCAGGAAATAAAGAATACATACATGCAAAACCCCGGCGGGTGCTATGCATCCTAAACTCATGCTCTCTGGTTTATGATTATGTTGGGGACATTTCAAACTTAATATTCTCACCAAACGGAAGATGTTGTTACCTCTATGGTGGTATTTATTCCAAACTGGAACTGCGTTGAGAAGTATTAGAATACTATAAATGCACAACCCGCGGGGTGCTATCCTAAAACATCTCTACTTGTGCTCATTTTTTGTGGGGGACTTATCAAGATTAATATTCCACAATGGAAGATATAATGTGTTGGACCCCGAGCGGGTGGTGGTTCAAAGAAGAGGAGGAGGTATAGAACTACTATCAAAATGCAAACCCAGGGTGGTGCTTGCTCCGTCCTAAACATCTTAGTTTGGCTCTTGTTGAGGACTCTCTCATGATTAATCTCTCAAAAATGGGAAAAGTACTTGTGAACACACCTGGGGTTGGTGTTCAAATGAAAAAGAGCAGGAGAAGTAAAGAGAATAATTAAATGCAAAACCAGGAGTGGGAGATAATACTAAAAAAAGCCTATGATCTATTGCTACTGGGGGGGGGGGGGGGGTTTTGGCTTTCAACTTGCAAGATGAAGTATCTCCAAAATGGAAAAATGTTGTGACCCCTAGGGTGGTGTCATAATTGAATAGTGGGAAGTGGAAGTTTAAAACTATGTTAAGTGCATAGTTAAGAAAAAATTGGCGCAGTGTATACTGGTTTGCCAACTTTTTTGGGGTGGGACCACCTGGACTCGCACAGTTGCACTCTGGTGTGCTGCTTTTGTCTTAAAAACTTAAGCTGCCGAGGGAAAAGCAGGCGAGACTTGGGGTTCGAGAACCGGCCTGTGATACCTTTTTACCTGTTTGTGCAATCAACTTCAAACGTTCTCGGTAGCTGGTCTACAACCGATCCAGTGCAATTGAGAGAAATGGTATTCCTCAAAAAAAATCTCCTGTCACTGTAAAGAGTGAGTTTTGCAAGAAGAAATATTCCTGCACACTGTAGTCATTTCCAATAATGCGAAAATTACAGGATATTACTATGCCTGACTTTCACTGACTGCTATCTGGTGGCAGAGACATCACTGATACCCATTTATTGTTGACATCTGGCATGCTTTTTGACAGATTTTGTTGTGAAAGCACATACCTGGTCAGTAACTCACATACCATGCCTGTGTGATGTACCGTGTGTCCAAAAAAAAACGCAACACTTGGTGGAAGGCGCCATAAGTTTTGAACAAAAGCATGTGACTACTTATTCTTTTGTGTTATTTGGTATATGTTTATGGGATTTCTGTTAGCTAAATATTCCTGAAAACCTCATAAAGGTAGATGTCAATAGTTTTTAAGATTGACCCCAACAATGAAGTAACTCGCAGAGGACCCATTTTACCAAAAAAGAGGGAGGGTTAACCACACGACTGGCAAGAAAGGAAAAGAAGGGTTTTAAAACAATATTGATTGCAATCAACATTAATTGCCCAAATTTCTTGCCGAACAACTTTCTACTGGGCCAAATGATGCATTACCTCATTATTTTAACTGATAATAATTTTTACAAACATTAATTAGTGGTGATAAATAGTTTCAAGACGATATAAAACTGGGACTAAGTCATAGACAAACTCCACATTACATAAAATGATAAATTCGTTGGGTACAAACCTGCTTTTACTGAAAATAATGTACATTCTCACTTTATGCAAGTAAAAACCCTATGTTTTTCAACACAAAAAACTCAATAACAATATTCACGTATGTTCATTCTGTCATTAAATAATGTTGGGTACGATAACTCTTTGCGTGCCGTCACAAAAATGATGATTGCATGATAGTCTAATCCAATGCAGCGGCTTATTGGGCCATACGAAGAGTTTTTGTGATCACAATGTTCATACATTCCTAATTCGCTCTTTTAATGTGTTAAAATGCATTGTTTTTAGCTGTTATACCAATGGAAACATTCAGATGTTCATATTTTTTGCAGCACTGCTTTAACAACAAAAGGGGGAGGAAATGGGGAAAATTTGTTGGTTGGACTTGAGGATTCATATCGGTGGTTCTGGGTGCAAAATGTACAGTGCCGTATTGTAGTTAAGAGCGCTCTCACTCAATTTGGTTTTAAATGGGTCCTGCAGGTTTTCTTGATATATGGGGGGTCATATCTGAAAAAATATGACGCTACCTTTATGAAACTTTTTCAGGGATATAGTTAACAGTCCCGTCTTAACTTTACAACAAAGAATATTAGGATTGGCAAGAGAATGACTATGGATGGATTTAAACTCAGTAATTTTTTATTTGATAAAATTAATCAATTCAGCATCATGCCTTAAAAAGTGACAATTGAGCTTCCAATAGCCTTTACCTCTCACAGGGATATCATTTGAAATTTTTGCAGTGACAATAGAATGGTCAGAACTAATACCGGAGATAATATTGGAAGATTTCACATTATTGACCAAATTAGTGGATGCAAAAATATAATCAAGTCTAGATAAAGCAACCGGATGTTTTTGGTGCCGAGTATATTTCCTGAGGTTAGGGTGTTCTAATCGCCAGATATCCACCAAGTTGAATTCATCCATAAGGGTCTCAAAAATTGCCCTTGAATTAGTATTGGAATGACGTGTGAGAGAACCATTATAGTCAAGAGGGCCTATGGCAAAATTGCAATCCCCTGCAACGATCAGTCGTGAGGAATCCATATTATCCAAAACAGCAAAGAGATCAAGAAAAAAATCAGGGTCATCATTGTTTGGTGCATAGACATTAACTAAAATTAAACGGAAACCATTAAATAAAGCATCCAATATAACATATCTACCTTCAGGGTCCAAAACAAGCTTATTAATAGAAACAACAATGGAGGACTTGATTAGGATCCCAACACCTCTGCTGTTTGATGCATAACTAGAAAGCCACATATGACCACCCCATTGAGTAGACCACCATTTCTCATCTGTCAAAGAAGAATGGGTTTCCTGGAGAAAAATAATATCATCTTTGCGTTTATGAAAGTAATTAAAAATATTCTTCCGCTTAAAATTATCTTGTAGGCCCCTGCAATTGAAAGTGCTAAATTGTAAAGCCATTAGAAAAAAAATCAAAGTAAAATAAAAGAACTATTCAAAAAGTGCCACACCATGACAATATTATATAACTCATTCAACACACTAACCCACCAAACACATACACGCAAAAGACACAAACAAGAGCAGAACAAGAACGGGAACAAACAACACAAAAAAACACAACACAAACAAACAACGAAACGAAAACAAGGAAAAGACGAGACCAACACTCACACAAAAGACAAACAAAAAGAACACACAAATCAAGACACAGATGAAAAAACATTTGCAGGTAAACAAACCAATGAAGGTTGAAACTTCAGGTTGATGCACAGTTTCAACCAATGGTATAACAGGAGTTCGCCAACAAATTATGCTAAATGTGAATAATTTTGCAACCACCATATTTGATGTAAAACCTCTTGGTGTGGAATGCGAGGGCAGACAAAATAATAGTAAAAAATAACTAAAAACCTCGGAGCAAAGAGACAAAGAGGAAGTCAAAAATAGGTGGTTATATTAGACTATGCATATGTTTATAGTACATAATCAAAAGCGAATTGTGTGGCCTACCCACATAGGCCTATCCGGCATGCGCACGGCCTGCAGCTGCACAGTAACAAAATGGTAAAACGCCACCGAACGTCAAAGTTTCATTACGTACGTACGTGAACATGTACGTGAGATTTTATAAAAACGGTAGATCACAGATGAGTTCAATAGGCGTGCATGATTGATGGTGTTCTGAACATTATCCTGCAAGAAAAAAAAAAATACCCACATGAATTAGGTTTTAATCATGTTGCATTTTCCACTGTGAAATGAAGAAAAAACTTTTTATGTATAGATCAACAGTATGAGTTCAATAGTCAATTGATGGTGGTTCTGAACATTATTATTGCAGAAAAAAAAATCCCACCATGAATCGTCGAATTGGGTTTTAATCATGTTGATTTCCATGAAATGAAGCAAAAACGTTTTTATGTATAGATCAACAGTATGAGTCAATAGTCACTCATTGATGGTGTTGAGGAACATTATCATGCAGAAGAAAATTAAAATTACCACTGAATCGATGCATTGGGTGCAACGAGAGATTTTGAGGCACCCAAATATTGTGTCATAATAGTAATCTATAGATTTGACACTCAACAGATTTCTGGCCTTGTATTTCGCTTACAGAAGAAATGTCTTAAAAGAGGACAAAAGGCGATTTTCAAGGTTTGAAAGAGGAATTGGAAGTGGTGAGAAAGAGCTGGAAGGACACTGAATTGAAGCTACGATGATTGGGAAAACCGTAATCGCAGAAACAACATCGTTATTTTTAACCTTCCTGGGGCACAGAAGGGCTAGCTGTTCTACGTTAATCCAGGGTGTGCTGCGTGATAAATGCAACATCGATTGCCAGCAATAGCATTCAAAGGGCTCATCGCAGTGGCAAGCCAGGTGCAAAGCCAAGTCCTATTCATATTGTTTTCGTTTTTCCTGAGAAGAGAATGTCGCAAAGCCCTTCTGAGTTGTTCAGGAGGAGAAGTTGGTTCTGCGAAGTTGTACGTCTCCAATGACTTTTCCAAAATGTTCAGAATTGAGCAAAGAGAAATGCCGAAATCAAGCGACTGAGGGAGCAAAGGTTCATCAGGGCATTCCTCATATATCCAGCAACAGTCAAGATTCGTGATGCTTCTGGTTAGAATCAGAGACATTGAAGGAATTTTCTACTTAACTGTACTGAATGATACAGGGATTTGCTTCATGCTAATATACTATAACTCACACTTGTTGTTCTTTTTGGTTCCCAATATGGATTCCTTAACATTTTTGTGTGCAACTCAAAAATTTTAAACCTTAATAGCTTAAAGTTGTTTAGTAGCTGGTTATGAACTTGATAATGAAAAATAATGAAAATGTGTTTAATTTTCTTTGAACAATGATGAAGATTCGGTGCCTTGTTTCCCAGGACGCAAAGGCCCACCCAGGCCACTATTTTGAAGAATTTTGCTAATTCGTGGGGAAAAATGCAACAGGATTTACGAACCCATGACAACGATTCATGTGGGAATTCATTTTATGCAAGAGAATGTTATAAAGACCAATAATGGGCGTCTATTGAACTCATCCTGTTCTATATATAAAAAAAATGTTGGCCTTTTCATTTCGTGGAAAATGCAACATATTCAAAGGTTTTGCAACGAGAGATTTCAAATATCAGGTGTCCCTAAAAAATCGAAGTGCTGATTTTTTGCCCTGAGTGGGGGCTTCCATCAGGGATTATCCCCATCTGGGGGGATTGAGCCGGGAGATGTTTCTTTGGTAGGAGAATTGTGAAATTTCTAATTTCGTGTGGGAGCAAATGCGAAGTTCAGCCTATGTTTTACATTGAAATATAGGCAAATCAAAATCGCCTTTTTGACAGATGTTGAAAAGCACCTGGTCAGTAACTCACATACCATTGCCTGTGTTGATGTACCGTGTGTCCAAAAAAAACCCAACACTTGGTGGAAGGCGCCATAAGTTTGAACAAAAGCATGTGACTACTTATTCTTTGTTGTTAGGTAAGATGGGACTGTTAGCTAATATTCCTGAAAAGCTCATAAAGGTAGAGTCAATAGTTTTTAAGATATGACCCCAACAATGAAGTAACTCGCAGGACCCATTTTACAAAAATGAGGAGCTGGTTAACCACAAGACTGGCAATGAAGAAAAGAATGGTAAATACAATATTGATTGCAATCAACATTTAATTGCCCAAATTTCTTGCAGAACAACTTCTACTGGGCCAAATGATTGCATTTACATAATTATTATTTAACTGATAATAATAAAACATTAATTTATTGGTGATAAAATATGTTTCAAGAAGATATAAAACTATGACTAAGTCATAGACAAACTCCACATTACATAAAATGATAAATTCGTTGGGCTACAACTTGCTTGTTACTGAAAATAATGTTACATTCTCAACTTTATGAAAGTAAAACCTATGTTTTCAACACAAAACTCAATAACAATATCAGTATATTCATTCTGTCATTAAATAATGTTGGGTTAAGATAACTCTTTGTGTGCCGTCACAAAATGATGATGAATGATTAGCTCTAATCCAATGCAGTCTTATTTGGGCAATACGAAGAGTTTGTTGATCACACTGTTCATACATTCCTAATTCGATCTTTTAAGTGTGTTAAAATGCATGTTTTTAGCTGTTATTACCAATGGAAACATTCATATGTTAATATTTGTTGCAGCACCTGTCTTTAAAAAAAGGGGAAAATGGTGGTTGGACTTAGAGATTCATATTGGTAGTTCTGGGTGCAAAACGTACAGTGCCGTATTTGTAGTTAATAGCGCCTCAATTTGGTTAAATGGGTCCTGCAGGTTACTTGATATCTTGGGTCATATCTTAAAAAATATTGACTCTACCTTTATGAACTTTTCAGGGATATAGTTAACAGTCCCGTCTTAACTTACAACAAAGAATAAGTAGTCATGTGCTTTTGTTCAAAACTTATGGCGCCTGCCACCAAGTGTTGCGTTTTTTTTGGGACACACGGTATAGACCTTATTGTTATTGACTGCTAGCTGATAGCAGTAACATCACTGCTACCATTTATTGTGCATCTGGCATTTTTTTTGCAGATATTAAAAAGAATGTGGTCAGTATAAACCAAGGATGTTATATAGACTGGATAATCAGTCCTTTCATGCAGAGTACCAAGTAATGTACCATGTAGGGTGCTGACACTCTTTAAATGTAAACGAGTGAAAATTTCACTCCCCAAAGGAGTGAAACTCTTGTACTTAAAAAGAGTGAGGAGTTTGAGGAGTTAAATGAAGGACAACACTTTTGAGGAGTGAAATGAAAGACAACACAAAAACGAGTGGAAATCCACTCTTTTTGGAGTGATGTTCACTCTTTTTGAGTGGAATTTGCTCTTTTTGAGTGGAATTCGCTCTTTTGAAGTACAAACCACTCATTTTGGAGTGGTTTAAAAGAGTTTTACTCTTTTGAGGAGTGAAATGTTCACTCGTTTACATTTAGAGAGCATGTTGGCTTTATGTGTGCACTTACACCGTGACCGGGGGGGGGTCTCAAGTTTGATTTTTGGTATGGACGTGCCTCTGAGCTTCTGGAAGTAGGACCCCTATCTATACCAATTTTTGCCAAAAAAGGACCCATAGCTATACCAGAGATGCAAGCTTTGAGAAAATACCAAAATTAGCATGAAAAAAGAAGTCATTGATTAATAACACAAAGAGAGCCCTACACGATCTCCAGTGAGAAAAATCTCACAAGTATGGAATAGTGGATAAAAAAAAAAGAAGACCTATGTCATTCAGTTCCCATGTCGTTCATCACCCCACCCCTTAGCCATGAAAATTTGCAAGTTTTACTACAGAAAAGAACAATACTACTTTTAAAGGGGGATGGCTCGATTTCATTATTTAACATTTTCCTGTAGATTAAACCAGGGGCGGCACCAGGTTAAAATCATAGGAGGGGCGAAACATCATAGGGGGTGGTGAAACAGTATAAAATGAACTCATTTTGGTTAAAAAACCCTAATTTTTGCGCAATTTATTGCTTAAAACCCCTGTTTTTCCTAAATTTTTAAACTCTCGGGGCAACCCCCCTGCCACCCCCCTGGTGCCGCCCCTGGATTAAATGACCTTGACCCCCATACCCCCTTCTGTGAAGTTTCACGCCGATATTTCAATCCGTTTGGATATAAGCACGAAAATTGTGAGTTTGTAAGCCCACCGCCATGGCTGGAGGGAACTTGTGCATGGTCGCCTACTCTGCAGCCGAATGATGACGATGTAAGCCTGTAGAATGCTGTGTTGACCAAAAATGGACACATTTTTGCTCATAACATCCAAACCAAACAACTTTTAATACTAAGATTTCACGGTGTAAATGGGAAAAATAGTAGCTTTTTTCCCGACAACAAAATTTTGACCACTTCCGTTGAAATTGGAGGGTCCTGGAGGACGAGGCTATTCGCGATTAGGCCATGGCCGGGGGGGGGCACTGACATTGGAAGAGACCCCCTTTTCGCGTCTCTCCAGCCGTTCCCAAGACCCCCATTTGGAGCATAATTCAGTTCTTAAGGTCCCCTTTTCAGAAAATTTTGGCCTCAGAAGCCAAATTTTAGCCAAATTTCAGCTCCCAAGCCTGCCAATTTCTCAAAATTTCAGTTCCCAAGCCCCTACTTTCGGAGACAAAATCCGGGGGGTTCTCAAAGGTTTGTTGGGTACCCATGCTCGTTCCAGGGGTTCTGAAAGTGACCCCTAACAGGACCAATTTTCAGTGAAAATATACCCCTGACGGGACCAGTATTCAGTTAAAATATACCCGTTTTCGGTGAAAATATACCCCTAACAGGACTAATTTGTGGTAAATTATACCCCTAGCGGGGCCTGCTTTCAATACATGAATAAAAAATATACCGTTTAAAGAACCAATATATGAGAAAAATAACACTTGTACTACTGTAAGAAAATTTACACACTGCAGGGTTATTTTACTGACATATTAAAGTTAATTTTCCCATGTTTTTCAATGAGCCAGTCACAATCTTACCTGAATTTGATACCCCTAGCGGGACTAGAACTTGATTATTGTGAATTTGATACCCCTAGCGGTAGTCCCGTATTTGCAGCTAGTCCCTCTTTTTTTTGAACGAGCATGGGTACCCGACCAAAACCCAAGAACCCCCCCGGGCCGTTCCCAAGCCCCCATTTCGGAAATCGGGGCCGCAATCCCTACTGAAAAAAAGTTGAGTGCCCCCCCCCCGGGGGGCGGACCTTTAATGGGATACACATTTTTGTGAACACCATTGTGCACTGTTTTAAAGATATATAGCAAAACAGTTCATTTCTTGGTAGACTTCTTTTTTTAGGGAAAAATAAAACAAAACATCTATTAATGTTATGGTTGGTTTGGTTTTTCCTTTGGTGATAGCACTGAGGTGTTATACAGGGTATTTTTTCAATTTTCAAAGTTACAATTACAATGCTAAATCCATGAATTTGTGGATCGTTTTGATCGAGTGTGTATTCTCTCGAACTGATAATACATCCCACTTCATTCCCCTCCGCTACTGCTGGCTAAAAAACTTGGTAACCAATGAAAGCCTTGAAAACAAATACCTCCCGAACAAACGGTCCTCGACACTACCTATAGTTAAGTAATATTTTCTGCCGTGTTTTACAGTGTTTGTTCCATTTTCTTCCCACGGAAACCTCAATCAGCGTAACGGGATCAAAACAGTAGCTATTGTGAAATTGATGTGGGCTTTACCAAGCTGAGTTAGCTTGAGGGGTGCATGTTTAGATGCCTATTTTTGCGACGGATGGGTCATAATCATAACTTGTGGTGGGTTGGCGACGGAACTAGTAACACCAGAGACAGCACTAACGCTTAGTTGCATGTTTGCAATGGCGAGTGTAGCATCTAATGTATCAGGCCTTGAGGGTACTATTCTGCCTACAAGTAAACACTTTGTTCTTCCAATGTAACAGTATCGACTCTTTTTTTCCGAGTGACGCGTTTGGGGGTACGACTGTGCCGATTTTAAGTGCCGAGTTAATGAAAGTATTGATTTATAGGATTAAAGTAAACATTGTAGGCTTTAGGGTTCTTCTGATTTGTTTTAAAGACGTGTTTTCATGTGAGTGTAAGAAGGTCATAAGTGCCAATAGGCTGCCATGTTGATACCATCAAGGTGTGCTGCCATGTATTAGGATGACTCTTATTGAATCATCCCTTGAGTCAGGGCTCTCAAATAGTCTTCAGGCGCACATAATGAAGAACCAATTAAGAGACACTGCCAAGATTTAGCCTACTAGTATGTTTAATGGCATTTCTGACAAATGGAGCTTATACCCACTTATGACCTTCTAGCATTCACATGCATAGTGTGATATAGTGCAGAGTTCAACAAGATGTTGCTTGGATTCCGTGCTTGCTTTTAGCTCTAAGTTATTGACACATTTTAGGGCAGTTAGTGTGGGAGCCAAATTAACGCTAGGTAGCCCAAAAAATGCAGCTCGCGGGAAGGCGGTAAAGGTTTGAGCATCAAACTAAAGACAGTATAAACCGGGGGAGTAATGGGTCACAAAAGCTGAATACATCGTCACCGCTGACGATGAACTCTTGGGGATTGAGGCGCTGAAAGCCATCCGTTTTGGACGAGGATACAAGAAGAGATGCTATTCATTGATCTGTGTTCACATCATGGTGGCCACAATTGAGTAGTTTGTGTTTGAATTTCCGGCTCTTCTAATCACATTTATTCGGTAATAATGGAAAAGTAATATCAGTTTGGAGTTTTAGACCATTTGCATTTAAAAATTGCCGCAACTGATCATGTTTTATTCAGTGAGTCATTCTTTGGTTTACAGATTCAAAGAAAAAAATCTGTATCGTATTATATTCCATACCTTTTGGAAGGAATATTAAAATGGATAAGGGAAGGGACTGGTTGATGTGCAAAAATGTTTTTGTGTCACATAACAAAAAAAAGACACTGCAGTTTTTTAGTATAACTATTTAAAAATAGCCGCGAACTATATAGACAATATTCAAAACAAAACCATGCCCTTTATAGAGACATTTAAAAAAATAAATAAAATTAGGTAATGGTTTATGGTTTGAGTTTTCCTGTTTTTTTTCCGTATGCACAAAATCTTGTGTCAATTTCATTTGTAGAGCATTCACCACTTTCACTCCCTTCAACTGACAGTTTTTAATTAGCAATGCAAATTGCCTTTTGTTTTCACTTTCAGGCATTTCTGTAAGTCAAATCAAGGTAAAAATGCTATTGCCGTCTTACTATAAATCACACATATGACAGCAAAATACAAGCAATTTTTCATAAAATGTGCACTCATTTTCAGAATTAGCTTTGTCGGAGTACAATCTGTGATAAATTTTGTCTGGTTAAATTAGTCAACTTGATAGCCAAAATTGATACAGAATGTCCACATTTTAAACTAAATTGAGTCCAGCCCACAATGCAACAGTTTTTGGAAATTTTCACGTCAAGAAGGTCATGTTAAAGTGGAGTGCCGTTACATTGGTATTTTCGGTTCAATTGGGCCTCTTCAGTTCACTTCAGCTAAGATTCCATTTACACGCAAGGTGTATTACAATAACTCATTTTTTCCCAGGACTAGCAAATCATGACCTGGGTCAACATATAGTTTCATCTGCATCTTACAATTATCTTCAAAGAACAGCTCATCAACACAATCTATATATGCAATAAGCTCCACACAAAGTTAGCGATTTGCGGACTAAGTTTCGCCCTGCTGACTACAAATTCAGAAGGTTCAGAAGGATTGGACTTTCAGTTAAATTTGAGTTTTAGTTAGTCGTAACACAAGATTGTGCCTTACCTCCAAGCCTAGGTATCCAGAAATTGTAGAAATTCCTGAAATGGAGCACATCCAGAAATGTGTTGAGAAATTTATGTTCCATGTGATTTTTTAAACAAAGATGCACATCTGATCAGAATGGACAAGATCGGTTTTGACTTCTACAGGAAAAATGTTGGTATAATTTTAATGCAAGGTTTGTAAAACTCTTGCTATAACACCATGATTTCTTAACAGTTTTCAAAGTGAATAGGTGGCGGGTACAAATTCTTATTCCATACATGTGGAAGAATTAATTTCCTCTCTTTTTCCATCGAAGATGGCATAAAATCGGAGTATATATATAAAAGCCACAACATTGCAAGTTACCCTAGCATATGTGCAGCAAGCAAATGATTGGCAGAATATCACAGTCATGCACAGAGTTGGGTGGTTGTCTCATGTGGCAGTACAAAGTCCTCTGGTTCCCATTATTTTAAGAATTAAGGACATGGTATATGCCTACTAGGAAATTCACATACATTTCCTAAGCAGCTAGAAACAAAACGTTTGATTGGATGCCAGCCCACCCAACACAGTGGATAACTGCTCAGTTCATTGCCATGTAATGGATGATCTGACCCCATGGTCTTGAGAGTAATATGTGTACTATGCCCAGATAACACAAGCCTTGTTTTAAAACCTGTTTCCTGTAAGTTTGAAGTTTTTAATCTTGGTGCAATGGGCTGTAGTTAAAATATTTAGGATCTATTTCATTGATAAACTACCCACAATGTTCCACATTGCTGAACCAGTCATAACAACAAATTTGTACATGTAGGCTATGGATATCCTTGTGACTAGTGTAGTTGACTGAAATACTTGTTTACTTACTTTTTTGCCAAGAAATAACCCAGCTCAGACTGAAATACTAACACTTTCATGAGATATTTTGTGGATGAATGATGAAGAGGGGACAGGCTCATTTCTTGAAAATTGGGGCAAATTGGCCAAGTATAGTATGAAAGTGCCAGGGGTGGCACTCACCTATGAAATGGAAATGGATATAGGTGTAAGGCTGGTGTTTCCAAACCTGGGACATTCGGTGGCTAGGGACTGCAAAAATAGGGGTCTTTGGGTGTATTTCAAAATTAAAGGTTGATGCATGAGTATGGTTGATGCCCGACATACATACTGTAGTTATATAATCTATCTAATACGAGAGGGTTTTCCTTTGATCTCAAGTATTTACACTAACATATTAAGTACTAACATCCTCGCTAAGCGATGGTTGTCTTTTTAAGACTATTCTTGTGTAAATTAAAGTTCAGTCTATTTTCATTCACTCTTTGAAAGATAGAAATGTTAATCTTTTGAGAATAATCTTGCAGTCACTCTGAAATAGTGAAATTTTACTCTCTTGAGGAGTAAAATTGAAAAGGTGAAAAAGAATGAAATTTCACTTTGTCACTTTGACTTATTTACATTTAGAAAGCAAGAAATTCTAACCAACTTGCACTGTCATTTGTAAAAAAAATCTACCATTCCTCTCAACTAGTTTAGTTAGTTTGTTATACCAAAGTTTTAAATCCGGTTTTGTCCCCGTTAACGAGGGTGGCCGGATACACCTCACTCAGCAATACTGCTGTGTGAGGATTTATTGGAGCAAAAGATAATTGACCGGATGCCCTTCCTGACGTCAATCCACAGTTTTCGGCAGTGGGCCTAGCCTTTGGGCAACCACGCCCACCACGCATAAAAGCATGTGCTGGATGGCCGCCATTAGCTCTCCAGAGCTGACGCCCTTGTAGGTAGATCTTTTTTTTCATTCTACCAGGGTAAACCAGCTACCCTCCTCATCAGAAATCCGATGGGGGTGACGGTTTAGCCGCCAACAACTTGGCCCTGGGACAGGTAGTACTGGTTACCAGGATACCAGTAGCAGGCCCTCAAAGGAAACCTGACCTGACCATAGTTTATTTATCAGTAATTCTTTACACTCTCCTGTCATAAGCTATTATGATTTTTTTCTGTTTCCCATGCTTCCATACCATTATAAATAAGAACAGAATTTCACAGACAATTTTGCCTGTGTTACTGCATGATTGCTATTAACTATATTAACATGCTATTATCTTATTTCTTAGTGACTTATGGGACAAAATTATCAAGTGGTTCCCTTAAGAGTCACCCTGCATCTTTTACCTTTTACCATAAATACTACCAAAAGGATCACTTCACATATTTGCTGATAACGCCTCCCTAACACACGAAAAAAATACACTATACTAACATTCAATAGATCTTTCCAAACACAGACTTAGCATCTGTACCAGTGTTTTTGGCACCGGCAACACTGCTCTCAATTGAATCCCCAAAGATTTGCCTCTACATTGTGGAGCAGGAAAGGGAAAGATTCTGCCGTGTATCAGCTACTACTCTCTAGCTCCTCTCTTAATTCTTTCAATATATGGTTTTGCCCCCCTGCGAAAATCATCGCAATTGGGACAAAGTCGTTTCCTTTCACAGTCTTTTTTCCTTTTTTTTTTGTTGGTACAGGGGGCAATAATGTGACTTATGGGGTGAAGTGGTTGTGTATCTGAATACAAGCTATAGAGTCTGTGTTTTTCTAAATGCAAAACCGGGATACTTGTTTATTGAATAAGCCCCTTTTGAAAAAGCACATTTTGAGTCCTCGCAAATCTTTTTTTCCATTGATTAATTGTTTATCATTGAGTGCAGTGAATATATGCGGATGTTTTTATAAGTGGAAGGATGTTGGAATAAGCTGCTTCTGCATTGCATATTTTTGTTTTATCCTTAATTTTGTTTATTATTTAATTTTATTTGTGATTCTTGTGGTCTTTTCTTGGGGTGAAATGGCAGGTATACTATTCTTGAGCTGTTTTTTTAAATTCAAAATTGGAGAACCAAAATCTGATATTAAGTTGGGCTATTGGGCAGAGGTATGTTGAAATCAATCCCACCCTGCATTGCAATGTGACTAGACTGTACGTATACAAAACACATGTCAGTATAGGGATAAAAAAGTGTTCAAGATATTTAAGAACCAAGAGATTTCATGATCATGCTACAACTACCCCCCCCCCCACCCCCCCCCCCCCCCCCCTTTCTTGCCACCCTGGTTCCAATTGATATTTTTATTATACATGGACTTTTGAACATCTCTTGTTGTAGCTTTTTTCGTGGTTCATAAAAAAGGGTCATTGCAGAGATATCTAAGGATGGGTGAAAAGTAACTATGAGGCTACATGATAAAATAAGACCTGCATCCAATAATTCTCACTATTGACACGTAAAACACAAGGCAAAATAATAACAAAAATAGTAAAATGTAAAGAAAAGTTACACTATATTATATCAGTGAGGAATTCATTTCGCTTTTTCCAAATCCAATATTCAAGTACTTATGGTTTCATTGAAAAATAAATGAGAAGAAGCAAATAGAATAATATAAGCACTTGTTAAAGATTCTGCAAACTAGGTGTTGTAATCATTCCAATATTCTGACAAAAAAAAAAAAAATCCATAGGTAAATCCAGTCCAAATCTCTCCAATATCGAAGATTGTCTCTGTTCCTCATTGTAATTGCCACTGATTTGAGTGATAACTGTGAGATGGGAATTGCGATAAAAATTGTTTAACCTCAATTTTGTTTTGTGCAAAAATTGTAATAAATCTTATAATAAACAATTGTTGACTGTTTGTTTGTAATTATTTAGTTAAACAGTGTGTGCCAAAAAAGGAAGCAAATGTTGTGGGCTTGCACAAAATCATGTGTCCAGCTCTCAAAATCAAAACAGATTGGTGTGAAGCTTTATAGATTGGGTTTTTTGGGTGGAAGGCAATTTTATCAAGATGAAAACTTTATACAACTAAATTGGGCCATCCATCTTCAAACAAAATTTTGTACTAGAAGGTTTTAACAAAAAAAGGACAAGGAAGAACGAAAAAAAATTGGCATAAGTTTTAGATAAGGCTAAAGTATTTCTATACTTTGTTCATTCATTACCAAATAGGCAAAAATATATTTGGCTTTATATGTATCCGTGAAGAATTCCACCACAATGCCTGCTCGTGCCACAAAGCATGTGTCACATCACTATGTGTTCTGTGTCAGCCACACTATACTATATCATACCCACGTGTAGGAGTCTTGCCTATTAGTGGCAAACAAAGTATAGATACTCAAATTGCCATTTTCATATGCTGTATTTGACATTGAATCAGACTATTAGGTGTAATGAGTGACCATAGAAGTGGTTTTCGTATGCAGGTAGAAGGTCATGTCCAGACGTGGATGGAACACAGTGTGTCCCACAAGGCGTGTCCATTTCAGCTGTCAATCTGAACAAACATTTGTCAATTTTTATGTTATTGAAGTCAAGTAAAGAGTAACAGATATCCCTTGTCAGCACCCTGGGGTCAGCACCAGCATAGTCATGTTCTTGAAACTTGTCCATGTTCAATAATGACATTATCAAACATGACAAATTTATATCCATATGACCACTATATTTGAAGATACTGGAGAGAACTGCTATTATGCCAAAGTAAATTGCCACAAATCGATATCTTTATTAAAGTATTGCCATGCCAGTTGGTATGCCATATAAACACTCTAGAAACACTTTTTACTGGTGCAGAAAAAGGTTGTACTTTATGGAAATGGTACATCATGGAAACCACTTTCCCAAAGGAATTTTTCATCAAATTTATACCATACATGCAGGGTCTTAAGACAATAATAATTAAACATTCAAATTAGAATCCCACAAAGAAACCTAAAAGAATTGGTGGCAAAACATTATTTTTCTTATTATTTTCTTTGGAGGATGCAGTACTTGCTTATTTTGACTGGATTAGATTTAGGGATAAAATAGAAAGAAAAGGAGAGCAAAACAATCTCATTCCACATTGGATCTCCAATCCTTTGCCAGCTTTTGAGATACTATATTGGTAAAACCTTATCAATGTGTACATGTCAGAGTACAGTAGGAGTATGAGCAAAGCTTAAGATTGTTATTACCCATTTGATAGTTATCCATCCATACATATCGTCATGTGAGTACAACAAGGTCTTAAGTGCAATAGCTGCCATGTGCTACATCTGTGTGCTGCCATGTTTTAGGATAACTCAAGTATCGTTCCTTGAGTCAGTGGCTCTTGAAATGGTTCTTCAGGTGACTGTGTCACCTGAAGAACCATTTCAAGAGCTACTTACGAAAGACTTGGCATAATAGTAAGTTTGACAGGAATTTCTGACAAATGGCAGCTATTGCACTTATGACCTTGTTGAACTTACAGGACGATATATCATTGTGTGATTGAGGTTTAAGTAATGCTCAAGGTTGTTCATCCATATGGCTGCTTACTACTGAAGATAGTTAACCGTTTTTACCCATCTACACATCATGCAGTTGATGCTTAGGTGTTATATACAAAGTAACAGACAAATATGTCAACATAGAACAATAATCAGTGATTTCTTGAGCACAAACGGCCCATGCTTTTCTTGTTTTAAGAAAAACCAACAACAAAAACTCATGAAAACAAACAAAACCCTTGGTATAATAAACATTGCACAGGCCATAAATTTGCTTGTGCTGTATTATTTTTTAACTAGCTATGAACAAAACAAACAAACAGCTGGAAATAAAAAAAATATAGAAGTAACCATTCACATAAAATATAGAGACTGCTACCTGGAATGCAAACAATCCTGGATAAATCTCTCCTATTCAAAATTCAATAAAATATGTATATGATTGGACCGATTCTGAAGTGGCTGCTTTCACCAGACATTCAGAGATATCAGTCATGATTGTTACGAGCGAAATATTGTTTTTTGCGAAATATTGTACGATTTATCTCTTGAAGTAAATACAGGTGAATTACGGGTCACTTTTGGAAGTTATGAATTATATAAGTATTTGCTTCAGAACTACACACCATGTGTAGATAAATAAATTATTATTTCTTTTAAATGTCGACATTTATATAGCGCTTTTCACAATGTATCAAAGCACTTTTACATTTATGACGCTGCCACTAGAATAAAAGATAATTTTGTAGCAAGGGTTTCAGTGAGGGGATCAAGAAATATTTTTTCCAGGGGAGGGGACAGGAAAATTCTGCAGGTCCTTGAATGTGAAAATGTTCCTTAATTATTTATTTTGTAATGGGACCAAGGCTTGATCCTGGGGGAATCCCCCAATCCCACTTTGTGTACCACCACTAAAATGTTTTAAAGTTCTGGTCTTTGTGCAAAGATCAGGTGATCACAGATGTCTTGTGTTTTGTTATTTTTGTATTTTGTAACTGACTACCATGCGGTGTCACTGCCATTTATAAGTGGGCTGGGAGCCTAGTGAAAATCAAAGGTCATAGGGTTAGATTTTTGCACCGCAAATCTTTCAAAACTATTTTCTGGGGTTGTGCCAGGCAAGAATACATAACATTCGAAAGTTACTGTTACACTCTTTCTCTCCTGATTTTATTTACTCCTCTTCCTCTTGTATAGTGAGCGTGTATTCTTGTGCATCACATGTGATTCTTTTACCTCTGTATACTTTTGACCAAGATTGCAGTCCTAAAGTTGTATGTAGGTAAATGTATGTGTATAATTATGTATGTACGTGTATGTATGTGTATGTACATGTATGTGTGTCTGTGTGTGATACCTGTTGCCTGTCGTAAACAAGAAACAGGTCGCTAGCAATCATGGAACAGTCCTTGTTTTACCTTCTTCAGAAACTCCTTTAAGAAGCAGTATATCACATTTCAGACATTCTTCAGCTAACTGGACAAAACCAGGCCAAGATAACAATATCCGGCTATTTCATTTGACATCTACAATGCTCTCATGGAAAATCTAGGTAAAGTCTTTCACAGAGGGAGCATGGATTACAAATGGAATAGCACATTGGGAACTACATTTGAAATATAACCTCCCTCTGTAAAAGCTTTAGGTAGTCTTCTACAAAGGGAGTATGGATTACATATAGAATAGCTCATTGGGTTACTACATTTGAAATACACACTCCCTCTGTGAAAGCTTTAGGTGAAGTCTTCAACAGAGGGAGGTATGGGGATTACCAATGGAAATAGCTCATTGGGTCACAATACATGTTGAAATACACACTCCCTCTGTGAAAGCTTAGGTAAAGTCTTCCACAAAGGGAGTATGGATTACAAATGGAATAGCTCATTGGGTAACTACAGCTGAAATAACACACTCCCTCTGTGAAAGCTTTAGGTAAAGTCTCCACAGAGGGAGTAGGGATACAAGTGGACTAGTCATTGGGCAACTAACAGCTGAAATGCACACTCCCTCTTTAGAAGACGATTATGTCATCCACAGAGGGAGTATAGATTAAAAAAAGAACAGCCCTAGGGAGTGTGGATTACAAAAGGAATAGGCTATTTTAACATCTCAGAAACTCACAAGTATACTCTTCATATGCACGCTTAGTACTTGGTCTATTTTACAAGTGGCAGTAATCTACTCAAAATAACTATGAATCCCAACTTTTGAATCTCAACTTTCAAATCTCGTATGAAAAGTAGGTCTTATTTTCACCCCAATTCCAACATCAGACCCAATCTTCTTTTTTTTTAAAGGTGCATTGAGAGATATCACGTAACAGGTCCCTAAAAAAAGTGAAAATTCTGATTTTTGCACTAACGTAAAGCTGCTTTCATTATAAAATATCCCCATCTGAAAGGATTAAGCTGAGAAACATTTCTTTGGTACAAAAATTGTGAAATTTATAATTTACTATAGGGGCAAAATAATATTCAGCCTATGTTTTATATTGAAATAGGCAAGAGTTTCATATGTACCCCCTTCCAAGTTTTTACATGTAACAAATTCTTTTTTTATTATTTTTGGCCTTAGGGTATTTGTTAGTGGAAGCCCATAAATAAAAAATAATTTGTTTCCCAAAGAATTTAAAGGTACATATGGAACTCTTTCCCTGTTGGGGTCTTATCTATATGAAATCACAACATATGACACAATATATGGATGCCACAAAATCTCTTGTTCCACCTTTAATCAAGAAAAATACAAAATTTAATTGCTAATTTGTTCTGAAAGTACAATCTTAAAATCTATGTTTGTGGAGTTCTGAGAGTGACCTTTTCCACATAACTGTAGGATTTTGATTCCATCAAATGCAGAACATCTGATTCCAGATAAATAAAGAAACATTTCCCTTGTCAAATGTAAAAGAAATGTCAGTAGAAGTTGATGTTTTAACAAGTTATTTTGTTGATTTGATGTAGAGTTGTTCATGGCCCATATACACACCATGTGTTATATTTCACCCTTTGAGTCCTGCTGGAGATTATATTCACACAGAGTGAATTTTTGGGTCAATTTTTTTTGGCATTGTTTTTTTTTTTTTTTTCCTTTTTTTTTTTTTTTTTTTTTTTTTTTTTTTTCTTGGTCAAAATTTCAAAATATGGCATTTTTATGTCCATATTTGGAATTCTACATGGAAAATTTGAATTTTAAAAAAAAAAAAAAAAAAAAAAAAAAACTTAAAGACATATCAGTGATTTGCTAAATCAGCAAATCGAAAAAATCATCAAAAATAAGATTTTGCATGTATGTAACAAGTACAGGTGTATCCTAACATCCCCTGCAATGATAGGACCGAAGCCAACTAATAAGGATAGAATCGGAGATTTTAGGGCCCTTTACTGTCCGTTCGGACACTGACTACAAACGTAATTGAATGGAGAATGTATATTGGAACATCCCGTTTTCTTCCTTTTCTGTCAATTCTAACGCTGGAAAAGGTAACTTATGAGAATTCTACCGACTTATCATTCACTTTGAAGCTATTTCTGCAAATTTTCAAATTATTTTTCAAATCACGATAGTTGTCTTTAAGTCAGTGGTTTTGCGGGATTCTCCAATGGACCTGTTGTCATTTGAGAATCCATGCTAAGAAAAGAAACCACTGACACAGTGTTTTACACCTATAAAGAATTTTCAGGGTTTGGAAAGTGTTAAAGGCAATATCAGTGATGTACTCGAAAAAGAGTCAAATATTTGATATTTTCAAAAATTAGCATTAAAAAGGAAGGATATTTCTGTAGAATTCTCATTAAGCTATTTTTGTAACTGAAAATTTGTGGAGAGAAAAGCAGTATTAAATTCATCAAAGATATGAATTTCTATTCAGTTTAAAACGTGTGTTGCAGTAAGTGTCCGTATGGACAGAATTGCGTTGCTTCCAGTCTTAGCACTTGCAGGGTGTGTTAGAATAGCTATACTTGTTTACAGAATGCAAAAATCTTGAATTTTTAATTATTTTTTTCAATTTTCTGATTGATCACATCACTATTAAGGCCTTTAAGTATGACTTCACATATACCTCATTCAGAGTTTGTTTTTACCAATTATTAAAATGGGTTTTGAAATGAGAAGCTATTACTTGATAACATTATTACACATAGAGAATTTATTTTCTTCAATTTCAATAGGCATTATTAAACCAGTGGTCATGTCAAAATGTACAATTTCTTGACCCTTCCCCAGTCCAGGAACTACAGGGGCACTAACACATATTATTCATAAGTTAACTTATGCTTCTCCCCGCCCTTGAGGGGGATTTTCTTTGAGAACGTAAACCCAAAGTTGCCCAAAGAAATTATAAAATCCAAATATAGGAATTGTACTTTGATAAGTAGAAAATGGTCTTGTGAAATGGCAACATATTATTAAAGCCTGTGAATTAGGTAGACGTCTACAGAGTATGTGAGATTTGAAAGATTGATGATAACAGCCATCATAGAGTGTGTATGAAAAGGAGAAAAAATATGCGCTTTTTAAATATTGACTTGTTGGCCGAGTCTTTTGACTTTTGAAAGGTGCAATGTAATTCCTCATGTGAGTGCCAACAAGGGGTAGTTGCAATAGCTGCCATTGTACATCTGTGTGTGTCATGTATTAGGATTAGCTCAAATTATCTTCCCTTGAGTCAGTGGCTCTTGAATGGTTTTCAGACAACAGTCACAGAAGAACCATTTCATGAGCCACTAACCAAAGACTTGGCATAATAGAGTATGTTTGATGGGAATTTCTGACAAATGGCAGCTATTGCCACGTATGACTTATTGCATCTTATTGACAAATTGTCTTAAGGCCCCAAAAATCAAGTTGTTCCCAGAACTCACAATTAAATATAAATATTTATATAGTTGGGCAAAATAAAGAAGAGTTTCTGGGTTTCCAGTAGTCTTTGCACATTTTTTGATTTTGAGCCATTTTATATGCTTTTCATCTTTGTTGATGCATCAGTAACGATAATTTCTTTCCCAATAAAATATTTCTCAAAGTTCATTTTGTTAAAAGACTGTGATCCCGAATCAAACGGTTGGTTTTATAAGCATTCTAAACACTTGATATTGTGTACCACAATTACCTTTGGTTCCTAGCCACTTGATATGAGATTAAAAAATGAGTTTAAAAAAAACAAACAAAGTGATCTGCACAGCAAATGTCATGATTTGTATTTTTACAAAGGAAGAGGGCAAAAATGCACAGGTGACATTTGACACTAGGAATAAGTTTTATGACCCGTTGTTTGACGATGTTTTTTGCGGTAATTTTACGGTTGTCCTCTGAATGATTGATATCGATCGTGACATGCGATAAATCCATAGCTTTGCCCGCAGAGTGGAGGGGATAAGCCGCAATCGACATGACCACCATATGTCAAGATGCCACAAGTACGTGTAGCATTGTAAGGTGAACCAGCGATGTATTTGGTCATTGTAATCAACACTCACTATGAGCAGGTAAAATCTCAGTTCCCTTGGCACAGTTCAGTACCTTCCATTCACCAGTGTATTTAGAAAATACACCCTCTGGTTTTTGGGTATGATATATGATACCCAGATCACACAAGGTCAGTTCATGTCAATGCATTTACAAGTACAACCCACTGAACTGTGTCCTTGGTAGATGAGCATTTTGTAACTCATAGTGACTTTCTTTTGTATCCCATTGTCGTTCGTAGATCGTATCTTTATGCATCATACTTTTATGAATATATTTTGAAATAAGAAAAATGGCTCAATAGTACTTTAATGTCAAGGAGAGAGTGCAAAACAAGTTACTATTTCTTTATTTACCTTGATTTTTTCGAAATGTTGTCAGAAAATGAACTTTTGAGCAGTGCGTGAAAACCTGGAAAAAGCCTGATTTGATATGACCAATGTGAAATAAATTAAAATGGATGAAATTGAGCAGGAATTAAGTTACCTTGGCATTTGATCCATTATTAAGATGAAAAAGAATTGGTGTGAAATTTCATTTGAAGAAACCAGAAAATCCTTGAAATTGGTGGTAATTATCTTCTCAAAATAATGCAGAAGACATCAATATCAATTCCATAATGAGTATTAAACAGATGCTAATTTATGCCAAATTAGAAAACCAAAGAATGAATAACATTTTTTTTTACAACATGGGCTCATTAGAGAACTTACAGCTATATACACATTAAGACCATGCTATCAGGCATAGTGCAGTCTTATTGTAATAAAAATTTCCCCCTTCGTTTTATTGGAGAAGTTCTTTTTTTAAAGCAGGCCAAATTGCACAAATTTTTGATTCTTATTCACGGATAGGGTTGTGCACTTTCCACGGTTTCATGTTTCTGATACAAGGTTTCCGGCCAGAATTGCACAATTTCATTGCCGGAGAAACGTTTGCCACTTTTTTCACCGCCGACTCAAATGCTTAATTATCTGTGCTCGGATTCGTGACCGTTTGTTGCATTTCGTCTGTGACAGGTCGGACTGAATATGAATACAGGACTGTTGGACAGTGATGATTTAAAGGGCTCTTTGGATGTTTTTGCCCATTTTTATCCCCCTGGCTTGAAAGGCAAAGGGGGGATTTTGTGATTTACACGCATGTTCCGTATGTGTATTAGTGTGTGTGTGTTTCCAGTTTGGTTAAGTTTGCTTTTCCAAATATCCTCAAAAATTTTCAAGTCAGATTTTAAACCAGGACTTGGGGTTAAGGTGAATCGGGGTCCTTAATATGTGATGATGTCATGGACCAAAGCGTCAACGGTAATTGTAGGTCATGTTACATGTATGCCATCTTGCCCGGGAATGAAGCCAAGTTTTACTTGCAGATTTTTATATGCTTAAAAGGTTTCTTCTGTTGGTCACAGAAAAAAGAACCTTCTATTATCAATTTGAGGCGTAATAAGTTGGGCAATAGGAGGCTCTCCAGCCAAAGATATGACTCCAAGTTGAATTGCTTGAGGGCATACAGTACAGAGGAAGAAAACAGTGTTCAAATAAGGATGAATGGCTTTAAAGAAGTGTTGATTTTCTTTGGACCGACTCTCAAATGTAAAAGAGTGAAAATTTCAATTCCCAAAAGAGTGAAATCTTGTCAACCACTCGAAAATGAGTGGTTTGTACTTAAAAGAGTGAATTTCCACTTCAAAAAGAGTGGATTTCAATCTAAACTTATATGTTGACCTTTTATTAACTCCTCAAAAGGTGTTGTCCTTTGCTTTGTTTAACGCCTTCAAGAATGCGTGGAAATGCACTCAATTTTTGGAGTCACTTCACTCTTTTGAGTGGAAATTCGTTCTTTTTAGTGGTTTTCAAGAATTTACTCTTTGGCGAGTGAATTTCACTCATTTACATTTAGCGAAGAAGGAGGTTCCAAAATATTATCTAGGATGACTAGAATTATTTTGATAAAAGCCGAATTTCATTTGCCCCACCCCACGGTTATATGGGAGCCTGAAAATGTTTGAATTTTAGACACATTCTAGGCTCATTTGTGGACATTTTAACCATATCTCTCGTCTCAAATGTGTAAACGAGTGGACAGAGTTGAAAAAAGAGTGAAATGGGGGACAACAAATTTTTGTAGTGGTAAATTTTTCACCTCTAAATGACGCGTGAAAGTGAGTTGTTCACTCTAAAAAGAGTGGAATCATTTTTGGGGGGCATCAAAAATTCAACTTCACTCCTTTCAGCACAGTGTTTCCATTCAAAATAACTGCTTCCATCATTACTTCCCTGAGTGAGTGGAATTCACTCCTTTTACATTTAGGATAGTTGAGGTCATTTTAATTCTGTGTATTTGAAATAAACAAAAGTATTCCTCTCATTTAAGTGTAACAATTATATATGACTCTCTCTACCCCTATGTGAGTAATTTCAACAATAGTTTATTGACCCCCAAACTAAATTGGCCCTCCTTCCAAATGCCAGCCACCTTATATTGACAGTACAGTAAGGCAACGGATTATCTTTTCCTGGAGAGGGCGCCGTGCACACAATGTTTGGAAAAAAACTGTGCCGCTTGGCGGGACTCGAACCGGCAACCTTCATATACTAGCACAGCTGCCATTGAGATAACAAGCCTTCATTGCAGGTGACCCCTATACACTACCAGTGTCAGATATTGGTATCGAGTTCATATGGCTTCTTTCACCGCACCGTGGTGGTTTTATTTTGTTTCCTGGTCACTGATCTTGGCCTCATCCCACCCTATGACATGATTGTTGGCGGCTTTACATTTTCAGTAATGGCTGACTTAAATGGGACTTAGTGGACGATTTACTTTGGGCCTGGTAAAAGCGTGGGCGCTGATTTTTCAGTTTCTTGAGGCCAAGATCATTGACAGGACAAAACAAAACCACACGGTGGCTGAAAGAAGCCATATGGATCCGCAACAGAGGGAAGCACACGATGAACAAAGACGAGGGGGCGTACAGCTTGATCATAATCTACGACCAAGATCATCACCAAACTCGTTAACTAGCCAAAGTCGTCAACACCAAACCGAAAAGGTGTGTGCCAACTTCTAATTCTTCACACCATTCCTACATGAACAAGACTTCTGATAGGATAGTCGAAATATCTGAGTGAGTACTACATTGTTTTCCTGGATTTGTTTTGAGAAACACTTCTATTTACTTAACATCTATATGTTAGGTCCGAAAGGTTTCCCTCGCTTTCCTAGCGTTAGCATCAGAACATATTTACATATACAATTATATTGGTTTTTACTTTTTTCCCCCAACCCATTGTGCACTGGCCATCTCCAGGAAAATTAATAAATCTTCATCCTTGTCTGACCTGAGAGAAACTTTAACTAAGTAGTTAAAATTTCAAAACAAATTATAACTCAACTAGGCATCACCTCTACCCAAAATTTAAACTTCAAACCACTCGAAATGAAAACGAACAAGTCCAGTCTGGTCACAACAATGTTAACAGTATTCCTTCCCCCTTTCCTTCACGACTACAATGACACGTTTTTTCCACCAAGCTGGCACCCCAAGACAAGAAGCCTACCTGCTCCGCCACTCGTGTTTACAGTCCAATTTTCACTGCGTCGTTGCAACTAATAATCTTGGGCCTTTAGATTGCACAAAAAGGGGACTGCACTTTTTCTTCTTAGAACCCGACTTGCGAAATTCGCCTCTCTGCCAACCTATATTCATTGCTCTCTATTATATGTGTGTTTCTATTTCATTGAACATAATGCATTCCTCAAAGGGCTGACACCCTATACACTGGAGGTATGTAACACGATCCGTTTCAGTCCAAATTAAGGCACGACTCGCTGTGTTTGACTTTATTTGCACGCTCATTTATGTTTGAATGTGGCTTTTTAATTGCAAATATCGAGCAGCGGAGTTCATTTATGTGCCATGTGTGTTATTTTCCTTTAAAAAAACTAAGTGATTTTTATTCAAACTTTTGATTTTCAAAGGATGACAACTAGTAAAGGTAGTAAATTATTGACATGATAAGACACAGTTTTATGAAAATATTGTGCGTTGGATGTGCCAATTTGGTTCAGAAAAGGTTGAATCCTCATTCATACGCAAGAGCTTACTGAGATATGGAGTTAATGAGAGTTACAAATTGATGTTGTCATAACCTTAATACTGCCCTCGATCCAAGAAATACAGGCGTTTCCACAAATCCGACTGTAAAGTGGCATCTTTGAGAAATTGTGCAAGTACGAACAAAATGTGTCAGTCATTGAGAGGGTAGTAGGGGAAATCTATAGGGGATTGGTGGGATTGGTGCCCCCATCTGGTTAAGATTTGACTCCCCCTTACCTGATACAAAGTATTTTTATCCAACTGAAGCTTGGCCCAATGTAAGATAAAGTTCATACAGAGACTTGATCCTATCTAGGAAAGCTGTATCGCATGCTCTACTAATTAATGATTCCAGCAAAATAAGCACTATTTTTTTTCATTAAAAAAAAAATTTCTATAAGTTGAAACATTCTGGTCATAATCTTTTAGGTTGACCTAACTGGCAATGAAAGTAAAAATTAAGTTATGCATTAAGTGCATGTTCTGATTGTCTTTGTCCTCCCTCCCCGATTTACCCATAAGTAGTATCGATTTTGATATCAGATGAAAGGCCGTAATTTTCTCATTTGTCCGTATTGATACCCTCATTCATTTCATTCCCAGATAAACAGCCAACCACCATTTTCAATGGTTACCATCAATTTTAGTGCAGTATTGCTAGGGCTTGTCAATATGCATTATTCTTCTACCATAAAAACTGCAAGTTTGATTCCCACGATACTTGACGGGGCATATGTGCAAGTGCCAGGTCTCATATCAGGTAGAGATACCATAGACATATACCGAAACAAGCACCTTTAAGGTTTGAGGGTTTAGGTTTGTGGTTAGGGGTTGAGGGTTTAGGTTTGTGGTTAGGGGTTGAGGGTTTAGGTTTTAGGTTAAGGTTTGAGGGTTTAGGTTTGTGGTTAAGGTTTGAGGGTTTAGGTTTGTGGTTAGGTTTGCGGGTTCAGGTTTGTGGTTAGGTTTGAGGGTTCAGGTTTGTGGTTATGGTTTGAGGGTTGATTTTTGTGGTTAAGGCTTGAAGGTTTATAGGTTTTGGGATTCAGGGTTGGGGTTTAGATGTTGGTTTTGGTAAAGGTTTGAGGGTTCAGGTTTGTGATTAGGGGTTCAGGATTGCAGTGAAGTGTTGAGGGCTTAGATTTGTGGTTTAGGTTTGAGAGTTTAGCTTTGTGGTTGAGTTTAGATTTGTGGATAAAGTTTGAGGGTTGAGGTTTGTGGTTAAGGGTTGAGGGTTTAGGTTGGTGGTTAAAGGTTGATGGGTTAGGTTTGTGATTATGGATTGGGGGTTCAGGTTTATAGGTGTTGGTAAAGGTTTGAGGTTAGGGGTTTGGGATTGCAGTCGTGTTGAGGGCTTAGGTTTGTTCAGGTTTGACAGTTTATGATTGCAGGTTAAGAGTTTACGTAACTTGTGGTTAGGGGTTGAGGTTTTGTTTGTGGTTAAAGGGTTCATGTTGCAGGTTTAGTTTGTGGTTAAGGTTCAGGGTTTAGTCTCACTGACCGAGTTTGTATACATGGGTACACACATGCATGCAAACAGGCACACATACATGCACAGGCATATGTTCATGCTCACACACACACTAAAAAGACCTATTTGAAATATTAACCGAGGAGAGGGAAAAGGGAGATCCCACCTTGAATTACGAAAGGTCATCTTGTAACTACTGCATTGTGTCTTAGAACCTTAGGCTAATTCTTTTGTGTCAAATGTGTAATGGAAAGTAAAAGCATATCACCCTTAATGGCCCCTTATCAATATGTCTCTACACTTAATTCACCGTAGCCTTAAAGTGTCTTGTGTTTGTGTTTCTAGTTAGTTTTTATCCCAGAGGGTCCTATGACTTACTTAACTCTGTGTGTACTGTACCATGGGATCACAGCTCACTCCGCTCACCTTAATAATTTCATCTCTCTAAAATATTAAAACGTTAGTGTTTTTACTTTAAAAATTGACTCAGAAATGATGTTCAGCCATGCACATACATGCTAATCTGTGATAGATTTTAAGATTTGTGCATGACATAGACTTGTTTGAGTAGAAATCTGTCGGAGAAGCAAAGCTAAACAGCAGGTTTGTACGCATAAACACCAATGGCGTTTACACCACACGCAAAGTGTTATATGAGGGCGTTTCAATGCTGCCTTGCTGTTATAATATATCTCCTTTTTATAAATAATAACAATACGGCGTATTCCATTTCATGTTTTATATTAACCACCCTCCTCCCGCGAGATATCTTCTCCTGCGATATATCCTCTCTCTCGTATCGAGTAAAAAAAATTTGCATCCTTTCAGCTTGCATCAAACAAGACCACAGCATTTGGTTTTAAATCCAAAAATCATTTGTGTGTATAAACAATACACCAGCAAACTAGCACTAAATATTTATGCCCGCGCTGCCGAAGCGAGATTTTGCGTGGCATTAGCGTAGTAAATCTTCCTACCCCTCTCGCAAGGCTGTTGACCCGAGTGTGTGTCATCAGCGGCATTAATAATGGAGTGGAAAAACTGGTCATAAATATTCGGTGATGGGGGCTTGCGATACCCCGATATGGGGATTCTATCAACCCGAGATAAAAGTAAACCTGTTCGGTAGGATTATTTCTCCTCACTGTATGTGCATATGTTTTGTGTGATAGTGTTAAATGTCTGCTGTGTGATTTTCTCAATGCATGTTTTGATCGTAAATGATTGGATCCATCCGGACAACCAAACATTACTGAGTTTCATTTCGGATTTAATTATTTATTTACTTCCCCAGACAGACGGTGCATCAGAATCATAATATCTTATACATAAACATGTATCTTACATACGTCCTCACCTAGATTTTACGAGTGCTTACTAATAGATCATGTGAAACAAAAAAACAGGTTTAGAGTAGAAATAAACTTGCAATAATGCGATCGAGTGGAGGATATCAAATTGCAGTTAATGCCATGTTCAGAGTTTTTTGGGGGGAAATATATTGTCACCATTGGCATGAAAATGGACAGATTTAGTGTCACGTCCTAATGATTATGTGGGTATCAGCAAAAAATAGGATGTTGGGTGACCTGCATTTTTTTTTGAAGTATGTGTAACATTTGAAGTTCAGACACGGTATTGTTTTGGCATGTAGGTATGTCTCTATCCTGCTTTCAGAGAATAAAAGATTGACGATTTTGTGTATTGGCATCTAGATGGTGTCATATGGATGGGCATCCATTATGAGTGGGTGGATGGCTGGCACGCACCGTTCTAATCTGATTTAGAATTGTGTAATTTGTGCTTTTGATCGTACTCATTTATTGGTGCAATTTGTTACATCATCATTTTAAATAATTGCACCCCTCGTTGAAAACAAATGTTTCCAATCCAAAAGAACCATGTGTATCAGCGCTTGGATGATCATCAGGCTGGCATAAATTGAATTTGGTTACCAACGGACATGTCGACAAGAGTATGAAAGTGCAGTATTGCGCGTGTCAAATGTTCGCAACTACTGTGTAATTGCTGCACGCACTATCCATATATTACTCAGTAATGGTTGCATGGGCGGGGGCTTGCACCTAACCAATCAAAATTCTTGTTAACATGAATAAGAATGTTTAATATTGTTTGACGTCTCCAGTGAACTGACATAAAATGATACAAACGATCCATCAGATCCTGTGACATATTATTGCTCACAGATGTTTGGACCCCATACAAATTGTGTCTTTTATTTTAGAACAATTTTTAGCAGTGGCGACCCAATTTTGGCAAGTGATATAAGTAGGGACAGCAAGAGCTATCTCTCGTGCAATTAAATTAAGGACAAATCCATTGCGGGAATCTTGACAATATAGGCCTAAAAAGGTCTGAGTTTTTTGGTTATATTTGGGGTTATAGCGGCCTCTATATGCCCATTCTGCCCATAGGAAGACGTGGAAAAACAAGGATTTGAAAGGGTGCAACGCGAGATTGAGGCACTCAAAATATTGTGTCATAATAGCAATTTCATATAGATGAGACACTTAATAGATTTCCACCTTGTGATGTGGTACAGAAATTGTCTTAGAAGACCGAGAAAAAGTATTTTGATTTGCTTCTATTTCAATGTAAAAACATAGCAATTTGGTATTGGCTCATATACAAAATTAGAAATTTTCAAAATTGTTGTACCAACGAAACCATTTCTTCAGCTAAGTCCTTTCAGATGGGGATATTTTGATGGAAAACATATTCGGGAAAAATCAGGATTTTGAATTTTTTTAGGGACACCTATAATGTGAAATCTCTGTTGCCTTTAAGGAAAGCTCATTTATTTGCCCAGCAATTGAAATTTTGTAAACTTGTTACACAGAATGTAGTGTAGTGGACTAAATATTGCAAATCAGTGCAAAAGTGTTTCGCCGGCGATAATTTTTCTTTTATTCGTGGCTTTGTCATAATAATGAGACTTTCAAACATGCTGTGTGCCGGGTGTTGAAGTTTCCTTGTTCGAACCTAGCCATCAGAGTCCTTTTGTTCCATCATCTATTGGCATCGGAATGCTATTACAGAACAGCATCCATCACTTGAAAAACAGCGCTGATTTCATGAAAGGAAGTTGATCACTTTTTCGGGTGCCAACCCAGAGGGGGTTTTGAAACCAATACCATAATGCATTTGCAATGTACTATAAAAGCTCAATCTGTGACTTTGACTGTTGAAGTTCCTCGTTCAGCCTAGTAGCCCCCATCTGAGGTCCTCGTTAAGCCATCGGCCTATTATGGCTGCTATTCCAGGAATACATTCCCATCACTGGGAAAAAAGCAAAGGTCCGTTTCAAAAAGGAAGTTGATCACTATCTCGGTGCCAACCAGAGGGGTTTGAAGCATCCCGTAATGCATTGCAAGTACCTATCAATATGTACTTACAAAACACATGTCAGTACTTAGTATTGTCAAATTCTCACAGAAATGTAACTTTCTGACACACAATTTTTTGTGTACAAATCTGTGAATTTCACCCTCGAAATTTACTTTCCCTCTTCTTCCCCAGAATTGTTTTTTGTCGAGATCTAATCTAAGACAGCTTTTCAGGGGTGTTTGAATTACAATCCACTGTGCATAGCAAGGTTGCCTATAACGTAAATGTAGAAACAGTGTCAGTACTTGGGAAAAAGTGTTCCAAAAATTTAAGAACCACAAGACATTTCATATAATCCAACAAATTCCCTAAAGTACTAACGCTTTGTGGGCTAGAATGAACATTAAAGTTAGGGTTTTTATGTGTTAAGAATAGGATTTTTATGTGATCACAAGACCCTATTGAGGTGAAATTTCCCAAAACTGGTGCATTGTGGGATTGACTCAAAACACCCTCTGCAGCTTATTGAGATGAGTATAAAATCATGGAGAAAATTCAATCAGCATTGCACCCCGTGTGAACTCCAGAGTGATCTGTTATCTATCCTCCGAGATAATTTAGGCAGAATATTACGGGGTAAAGATAAAGAATCTGTCCCCTTGAGATGATTTCTCGAGAATTTAGTTTAATCTCCAAATCCACCGATACACGACTAATCCGACATTTTGAAAATGAATTTAGAGTTGATTAAAAAAAAAAAAAAAAAAAAAAACATTTCATAATCATGCAAAAAATTCCCTAAGTACTAACGCTTAGTGGGCTAAAATAAGCATTAAAGTCAGGGTTTTTTGTGTTAAGAATAGGATTTTTATGTCATCACCTGACCCTATTGAGGTGAAATTTTCCAAAAATTGGTGCATTGTGGGATTGACTCAAAACGCCCTCTGCATCAGATCCTTTGACTTCACTGTTGAAGTTCCTCGTTCCAGCCGAGCTAGCCATCAGAGGTCCTTCGTTCCACCATCTGCCTGCATCTGAAATGCTCTTCAAGAACACATCCCATCACTGGAAAAAGCAGGCCTGTTTCAAAAAGGAAGTTGATCACTATCTCGATGCTAAACCAGAAGGGGTTTTGAACCAATCCCATAATGCATTGCAATGTACCTACATTGTACTTTACAAAACATGTCCGTACTTAGTACTTATGTAAAATTCTCACCCAAAAAATGGCCAATTTCTGCACAAATTGTTTGTGTACAAATCTTTGAATTATCCCCATAAATTTACTTTCCCCTCTTCTTCCCCAGAATTGTTTTTTGCTCCGAGATCTATCATAATACAGCATATTGAGATGATTATAAAATCATGGAGAAAATTCAATCAGCATTGCACCCCGTGTGAACTTCAGAGTGATCCGTTATCTATCCTCCGAGATAATTTAGGCAGAATATTACGGGGTAAAGATAAAGAATCTGTCCCCTTGAGATGATTTCTCGAGAATTTAGTTTAATCTCCAAATCCACCGATACACGACTAATCCGACATTTTGAAAATGAATTTAGAGTTGATTTTTTATCGTCATTATTAGTGGAGTTGGGATCATAATTTTGCACCATGGGGAATTCAGGCTTGTATGTTGTATAATAGATTAACATCGCAAATTGATATTCCCATCAAATATTTTTCGGAAGGGGATTTGGGAATTTATGTTAGTTTAGCATATATCGTTATATTGTGGTCCTTAGAGAAGTTGTTGTATATCATCATCTGTGATGGTTTTCAAAAAATGTTAGCTGATCATTAAAGGCTTACTCAAAGATATTGAAATATAATGTTTCTGTTTATTAATTACAAATAGTCAACTCGAACTAAAGACAGTAACCTAAAATGCTTAATTCCCTAAGTTTGAGATGAATCGGATTTTCCATTTTGACACAGTAAACATTTATGTATGGATGAACATTTCCATATGATATACTCTGTATTCCTGATCTGGAATTTTATAACAAAATCAGGATTTTTCTATATGAAGGACATCAATTTGAGCTTAGCTATATTTCACACATTGATTAGTATGTGGATAAGCATAACATATGCAAAAAGTGTGATTTGTTAGAAAATTGAGGGTACCATCCTTGGGAAATCTCCGAGTCTGCCTTTAAAAGGATTTTTCGTGATCCATAACCCTGCAACTTACATATATATATTGTTAAGTTCAGATTTTTATAACATCAGAACTGTTGGCCCCAAGTATTGGGTGTGTGCCAAATCTTATGCTCAGATTCGGCTGTCTGTGCATGAAATTAGTAACTTGTAGGCCTAGGGGCGTTGTGATGTAAACATTTGTTCAGAACAAGAAAACACCATCATAATCACAACCCTATAAGTAATCATCACCCTAAAATGTAGTCACCGTAAAAGTGGGGACATCAAAATGGCCACTATGCATTTTAATCCGCATTTTCACAGTTTGTTGATTTTGTGAAACCAGTGTTTGACCCCATGCAAAATCGTCTCTTTTATTTTTAGAGCAATTTTAAGCAGTGGCGACACAATTTTGACAACTGATATAAGTAGGGACATGCAAGAGCTATTACCTCTGCAAAAATCAGAAAAATCCATTACGGGAATCTTGCCATATAGGCCTACAAAGGTTACGATTTGTATGTTATAGCGCCCTCTATATGCTAATTTTCCATAGGGAGACGTGTTAAACTAGATTTTTAAAGAATATCAGATTTGCATGCAATGAAATTTTGTAAAATTTTCACAGGATGAAGTCAGTGGTATAAATAATACAAATTAGTTGTCAAAAGTGTGTCGCCTTTGATATTTTTTTGTTTTATTCTGGTTTTGTCATAATAAATGAGACTTTCAAACAGCTGTGGAAAAATGATGTGAAAGTCCCCACATCTATGGTTGCACAAGTCCTCTCTCTCTCACTCTTTCTCATACTTTCTCTTTCTTTTTCTCATACTTTTTCCTTCTCTCATACTTTCTCTCTTGTACTTTATCTTTTCTCTCCCCTTCTTGCACTTTCTCTCCTCTCTCTCTCCCTCCTCTGTCTCTCTCTTTCTCTTTTTTTTTCTCTCTCTCTCTCCTCCCTCCACCCTCTCCCCCACTTTCTATTTCTCTTCTTTCTTCTTCCTTTTTCTGACCAGTGAATTATCAATTTTCAATATTCCATTATGGAAGCCTGTATGGCTAAAATTTTTATTTTAAAACAGGCCATAACCTTCCGGGCACAAGAAACAGAATTTATGAATACTCAAATGCCGCAAAATAAGTGTACCACAGGAATGACATTTAGCAACAGATAAAACAAACAAGAAGTGGTTGGAGAGGGAGAGAAAAAAAGTATGTTAGCCCCCAGCCGATTGCTGCCGTTGGGTCCTTCGACATGTTTGAGCAGGACATGACGTAGATGTTGCCTACCACGATAATACTGCTACAGGGCAAATGTATGAATTTGGAAATGATTGTCAGTATTCCTTCTCCCCCCTTAAATGGCTACTGTTTTTGTCATTTTGGATTAAGTGCATGGTTTTGTAAAACCTCGCCATAATTTGTTTGCTGTGTTCATTGTTGTGATCGTGTTCTTTTGTCATCTGGGATAACAAACTTCAATGTTAAAAATGGGCTGTTTTATATAAAATCCATACTCCATCTGTTGAATACTTTACCTAAAGCTTTCACAGAGGGAGTGTGTATTTCAAATGTAGTTACCTAATGAGCTATTCCATTTGTAATTCATACTCCCTCTGTGGAAGACTTTACCTAAAACTTTCACAGAGGGAGTGTGTATTTTAAATGTAGTTACCCAATGAGCTATTCCATTTGTAATCCATACTCCCTCTGTGGAAGACTTTACCTAAAGCTTTCACAGAGGGAGTGTGTATTTCAAATGTAGTTACCCAAGGAGCTATTCCATTTGTAATCCATACTCCCTCTGTGGGAGAATTTACCTAAAGCTTTCACAGAGGGAGTGTGTGTATTTCATATGTAGTTATCCAATGTGCTATTCCATTTGTAAGACTCCCGCTGTGGAAGACTTCACCAAAAGCTTTCACAACTTGGGAGTGTGTATTTCAAATGTAGTTAACAGTTTGCTATTTCTATATCTACTATACACACAAAAAAAACTTGGGCTACAGTCTTCTTCTGATATTACGTAGATTATACCTCGTACCAAGGGTAGATTTGATGACATATCTTTCAAGGTCATTGGTCCTAGGCTCGAACAAGCTTCCTGTTAACATTAGGGAGGCACTTTCCCAACAGTGTGTTCAAGTGGTCCCTGAAAACATAATTATTTCCTGATGCTTAAAATTTTGTTAATTGGGATTTGTTAGTTGTTCGTTATTTATTTTATGCGTATGTGTCTGGATAATATTAATTTATATTTTTTTTACGTAATTTGTTGTAAGGGATGTGATCTCTGAAGAGCACCATATAATGCATTTTACTATTATTATTACTATTATTATTATTATATAACTTGCCTGGAGCTTTGAATTTAAAAATGAAACAGCTTCAAATTTAAATAATGTGAATCTTTATAAATCCACAGCACTGAAATTCACAAATTTTACACTTCCTAATTCTGTGATTGAAAATGAGTTGTCATAAACTCGCACAAATATGCATGCTTACAAAGTATAGGAAATCTGTTATTATAATTCAATTTGAAAAAAGGGGGAAAAAAGAAAGTAAGAAGTAACCTCCATGCATTCCAATGACTTTCTTCCACCAATATACTCAATCACTCACGTACACACTATAGCACTATTTGGGACACGCCGTGCAACATCAGATGCATGTTTCCGACGCTCGGTCGTTTGTGTCCCGTACTGCTCATATGTTTCGTGCCGGTTGGGTAGCTTACAAATTTCTCGAGTTGTGTTTCGCTCGGTGGTCAGCAATTTGACATGGAGCCGTGTGTAAGCTGTAAAGGTTGTAATAGGCACCGCTATCAGACGCCTTGGGCTGTGGTACCAGACTCCCCAAGTTTTATAGGTAGCGGATAGGCTTTCTTCCAAAGGGTCACTTCGGACATAGCAAACAGGTCCGATGACCAAATTCTGGTGCAATCATAAATGATTGTTAGTTTCGGGAGCCCATCTGTTTTCTTCTCTTGTTAGATTTACTCTTTGGGATGTTTAATATTTGACAATGACAAAAAGAAAACATGTAAAAACAATTTCTGGGTAGATTGCTGTGGATTTTTATTGCTAGCCACAAGGTAAAGTTTTAATGTGGTTCATTTAATATTTACGTTGGCTTCTAGTTAAGTCTAACGTGACACATAAATTTGCTTGGTAGCAATTTTGGGGTACCATACCAAATGTATGTTAAATTTTTGTTAGTTTAAATCATTTAAGTATTTTACACACATATTTTGCTTGGTAATGATTTGGGGTACTACACCAAATTCGTATTAGGTTTTTGTTACTTTAAATCAACTATTTGTGTTTCCAGTTTATAAAAATCATTTGTATAGATGAAATTGTAAATTTGATGGAAATGTTCTTCATTGTCATTGTCAGTAGACACATTGGCCAAAAGACATTTCTACAGGACCATATGCAGGATTTATTTTATAGGTGTGCAGGACTTTAAAAAAGTGTACCTTTTTTGAAAAATGGACCTAACCCCTAAAATGGTCCTTTGTTTTTACTTTTTGAATATCTCATCACCAAAAAGTGAACTTTCTTGTCTAAGTTTATCAAAATTTTGGACCTTAATAAAAAAAATCAGCAAAAAAATGGACCTTTTGTGGGATTTGGGAGGATGTGACCCCCATGTGTACATGGCATGGCTTTGCAGGGGGGAGGAGGACATGGGGCAGCTAGGAAGAGAAGAAATTGATAGACACAGGAAAGAGAAGAAAAAAGAACTAGCAAAAGAAAATTCAGAAAAAAGTAGAAGAGAAAAAAGACAGAGAAACAGAAAGACAGCGAAAGGTAAAAGAAACCCAGAAGTCAAGGAGAAGAAATAGAAAACAGACTTAAAGACAAAGACACGAAGACCAGAAAACAGAAAGAGTACACAGTAAAAAGACATAGAAACAAGAGAGATAGAGAGAGCGCAAAAGCAAGTTTACATTCTACTTCTCTGCTGTTGTGACATTGATTTTGATGATTACCCACTGTGAATCTTTGATCACAAAGAAACCATCTATAAACACTGTCCCCCCCCCCCCCCCCCCCCCCATCAATCCCCGCCCCCATGGCGATGGGAAATTGTTAAAGGTGAAAACAAAAAATAGAGGGCAAATCCCACAGGTGAGCTGACACTGCGATACAGGTTATTTGAATGATTAATTGATGGTCAGATGATAACGGGTTCGGGCAAAAAGACCCCATCTGCAAGACTGCCAGGTGTTAGCTTTGATAGTATACCACTTATAAGAACCAACGACAAATGGCAGCTATTGCCGAGGGGGCCTTCTTGCACTAAACCCTTTCTTATTGGATTAGAAGTCCTCAGGTGGAGCTGTCCTTAAAGTACCAAAATAGAAGTTGTTTCCAAATGGATGCCAGCTAGGACTTTTCTCCTCTTGTTGTAAGTGTATGTAAGTGTGTCCGTTTTTAATCCTAGCAAGGGCAGCGACCCATAAGACCCTCTCATGGGAACCTTGTTGCATCTGATTTTTCTTTACCCTTTTCCTTTCGTCCTTTCTTTCTCCCTTTTCGGTCTTTACTGGCTATAGCTGTGATGTACTAGGGGTGGGCATATACAACCTGTTTTTTCAAAAACGGTAATTCTATTGGCCATTTTGCCTTCCAAAATGAATCTGATAAGCATTTCCATATTAATTATTTTGATGGTGGTTCCATGGCTTTTAAATTTTGCATGAAGTTCAATGGGGAATTTTTTTTTGCAATTTTAGACATTCACAAAACAATTTATTCTCAATCATTTCTGTCAGAAACTCACACACAGATCCTTCGTATCTTCTATAAATATTGGCAAAGGAAATATAATATATTTTTCTGAATGCGAATAATCAATTTTTAATGAAACTGTATTATTGGGTGCAAAGCCACGAAAGAATAGCCATTGCACCGATAGACTTACAAAAGGACCTAAGAAATTCATTGGTCAACACCCCCAACACTGGCATGCTTCAGTGAGCTCTTTGTATAACTAAACTCAATTATACCTGTATTGAGCCTTTCACAACACTGATACACTGTCTTTCTCGTGTTCTTTGGTAAGTCTAACTTATTGAAAGCTATTCTATTTACTTCTTTGCACCCTACAATACATTTTTGTAAAAATTGAAGCCTGTTGCATTCAACACAATATTATTTATCTTTTTTCTTTGGCATATTTTATAGAATATACAGAAGCATCTGTGTGTGAGATTCTGACAAACTAGGGTGAAACAGAACATTCTTTTTAAAAAAAAAAAAAAAAAAAAACCCAAAATTCTCCATTTACTTTACATGCAAAAATTAAATCCCTGGAACCACACCATGCAAAAATTCATTTGATATAAATGCTTGTTAGAATCTTTTTCAGCAGCCACAATGGCCCTAGAATCCACTCGTTTAAATAGAGATTGTGATAGAAACAGTGTTTTATATTTGCCCACTCCTATTTTTAGGTACACTGTATGCAAGTGTGTGTATGTGAATATGGTCTTGTACTGGGGCATCTTCACTTTTTTTCACTTCTACTATCAATGGAGTTGTTTCCCACGATACTTGGGTGGGGAGTGTATGAAAGTGACGGGCTCTAATATAACATACAGCAACAGCAAGGTTTACTTGAAGAAGTTTTAATTCATTAAAAAACGAATACAGCCCTGCAAAACAAATTCGAGAACACATCATTTGTTCTTACATGTCAGACTGTTGGGTTTAAGGCCTAATCCGTGATTTGGATAAATCAGAAAATCGAAAAACATCAAATCAGATTTTTGTATGTTTGAAGAATGACACTGGTATCCTAAAATCCCCTGCAAATGATAGGACCCGAAGCACCTAATACGGATAGAAATCGAAATTTTATTCAATACTTTCCGTTGCGGACCTTACTGCACACGTAATTGAATGGATTCGTATCTTTGAACACTGCGTTTTCTTCCCTTCCGTTATCTTCAGTTGGCAAAAGGTAACTTATGAGAATTCTAGGGACTTATTCTTCCCTTGGAACTATTCCTTGCTAATTTCAAATATTTTCACTCTTCGATAAATCACTGATAGTGTCCTTTAAGTCAGTCAAGTAAGAAATATGGTGAGAATTAGTGAAGCATGCCCTCATGAAATGGCCACAGAGCTCATGACCTTTGAACTGCATGCACAAGCTATTTATGGTAAGATGGGATGTTTCCCAAAACATGCATCTTTTTTTAGAAGAGATTGTATTTAAAAAGTGGTGTCATTGTCAACAGTCTATCAGACTACTAAAGCAGAGCCCTATATTTGAAATCCTGGAAAGTCTAAACGATCAATTGTCGGGTTTTAGAAATCATTTTTTTTATAAAGTGGGGAGACGGAACCCGTTTGTCAGCATTCAAAATGCATGCCATACATCCTTGACATTTTTCCAAATCAAACATACATTTGAGCATAATCGCCTTTAAATCGATTTTCTCGCCAACTTTTTTATTACTCGTACAATAATGTCCCATCAATAATTGAGTCAGACGCAGGTGTCAATCGCTCATTGAAAGGCATGTCTCTTTATCTCTAGCATCCGCCAGAGATGTTACATAAGTACGTGTACATGTACGGATGTGCTAAAGTGACAAGAGTTGTACATTTTGAATGATTGTGTCAGTTTTATTGACACACAAGATGGGAAGCACCTATAGTGCATTTGTTTCTTCTTATGCAGAAATTATATCACTTTTATTTATTGTCATGAAGAATGCAGTTTTCTTCTTGTGTCTGTCAATTGATGTGTCTCGATCGCACTTAAAGGGGGGGTGGCCTAATTTAAGGATATGAAGTTTTCATCTTAATAGATTGGCCTTCACTCCAAAACCCCATCTGTAAAGTTTCACGCCGATATTTCAATCCGTTTTGATGCGAGAGCTAAAAACATGATTTTGTAAGCCCCATAAGAGTACTGTGTAAAATTGATATTGGTTGACCAAAATGGGGCACATTTTCATGCATGACTTCCAAACTAAACATCTTTTGGCTCTAAGATTTCACAGGGTAAATGAGAAAAATAGTAGCTTTCTTCTGATACCAAAATGTTGACCACTTTCGGTAAAATCTGGGGCTTCTGGGGATGAGGCTATTAGCGATCGGGCCATGGACCTTTAATGTATGCATTACACCATGCTGTACGTGATCATGTAGCATCTTCATTAGTTTTTATTTGCACTGTTAATTGGCTTGCTTATTTTGTCTTGAATACACTATAGCACCAAGGATATCACAGTACAACTAACACTAGGCTCTCAAATTTCAAGACACAGTTGGGTGGCTAGCACATAGAAGTGTGTTAGGACTTTGACCTTGGGTTTTATATTTAGTACCCAGAATACATGTAACCAAGGTCTAAAGGTCATGCATTGTTTAAGCTAGTGAACTCTGCATCCTTAGAGACTGGAATATGGTAGCTGGTTGCTCAGTAGGTTCAATAATTTGAATCCTTTGATTGCAGTAAGGTACAATCAATACAAGCTGCTGAATTTTGCTCCCTCAGGATAGTGATCCATTTGTACATGTGTGGCAGAGAGATGAAAATTCAACTCATGTAGTCTGAGTCCCCGGGGGTGGACACTTGCATGTAGTTGGGTTCAATTTCTGTTCAATTTGAAGCTACATGCAAAGGTTAGCAAACATAATTTGTATGTAAGCCTTCAGATATTTACCATAGTTCAGGGGGGAAATCATTAAACCTATCGTGAGGTTGGCTCTTGGTATGTGGCAAATTTTACTTGTCTTGGTTTGATCATTTACAAAATTTCAGTTGCAAATAAAAGGAAACAAAAACTTAATGACACAGAATAAAGATTTGGTTTACAAGCAATTATTATAACAGGACCACTATAGACAGTATTAATGGTTACCAGAACCAACATACAAACATAAACCATTTGATATAAGGGTTACCAAAAACTAAACATTATACATGCAGTGGCCAGTATTTAATGTTACAAAACCAATCCATTACACAAAAGCCATTAGTAATGGTACCACAACAAACCATTAACAGTAGCCAGTTAGTCCCAATAGTTTACCACCAAACAAACCTTACACAGTAGCCAGTATTCAATAGTTACCAAACAAACCATTACACAGTAGCCAGTAGTCAATCAGTACCACAAACCAAACCATTACACAGTGCCCAGTATTTAATGGTTACTACACAACTAACCATTAAACTAGCCAGTATTTAATGTTACTACAATAACCATAAACAGTAGACAGTATATAATGGTTACTACAACGTAACCTTACACAGTAGCCAGTATCCTAATGGTTACTACAAACCAATTCATACAGTAGCCAGTATTTAATGAGTTACTACAACTAAACCTGACACAGAGCCAGTATTATAGGCCAATACAACCGATCATTACCAAGGCCAGTTCTTGATAGTGCCCACAACCAACCCATTACACAGTAACCAGGAATATAGCCTCATCCGCAGAATCTCAGATTTTCCACAAGTGGTTAAAATGTTTGGTGTAGAAAGAAAGATACTGTTTATCGGTCGCGTAGCGACAGTATATACTTTTACTCGGGCCATTTTGGGGCCGTTTTTTGTTCGCGGATGTCACGTAAATGTCGGCGATTTCGGCCCGGTGAAAATGTATGTGCAAAGTACTGTCGTGCTGGTGTTTTGACCCCTAGAAATTGTAGGTGTAATTCTTGAGCTTGAAGTTTTTGGGTAAAAAACGGTGTTTTTTGTAAAATGTTTGCTTTTATTTTTAATGGAAAGTTGGGGTTGTGTACTGGATTTGAGTATGTACGAGATTCAGCTAATCCATCTGCTTAAGAAGATCTGAAATTGCGCTTTCTAGAGTGCGGATTTTGTTTAAAATCACGATACGTTTGTAGTGAAAATAAAATGTTGTGCCAAAAAGGAAATTAGTGAGGGTTGTTTCCCCTCGGGCGGATTTTTAACGCAGGGTAGTTGGGTAGTACACTGGGTATAATAGCGGGTAGTCCAAGGTTGCTATGACTAGACACTCCATATCATAATTGGGTTGTGGTCGTGTACCCGGGCTATGACGTGTCAGCTAAATAGCGGGGGGTTACCTGGAAGAGCTTTTGACGACATTAACCAATGATTACTTGGTCTTGGTAGTAAAACCTCCAAAGGACTCCACAGGGGAATTTTGACTGGAGGGGGGTGGTCACAGAAATTTACTAGGGAGTAATGCTGTACTTAAATGCGGAGTTCTTGTCATTTTGACCAATGTTTGTGAGTGAAACAGTTCCAGTCTTTTATTGATCGTGGAAAAATAGGTGGCGAGTGGTGCAAACATTGGTGGTGGAGATTTTGAGTTGCTGGTTATGTCCTCTTCTTGCACTGTCGGTCTTGGGTGGATTGTAGTTCTTGAGATGTCAAGTTCATCATGTTGGATTTTATAGAGACCAAACGGTTGAAATTTTTCTGCGTCACTTGTGGACTTAGCCAGCCGAGGGGGGATAGCATTTCGGGTAACACTAGCTTCACGGTTGAAATTCCCAGTAGTGAATCGGGCTACTCTCCTTTGGACTTTTTCCAGGATTTTTATGTCCTTTGCTTGGTAGGATCCCAGGCCGCTATTCCATAATCGAGATGGGGTCTAACAAGGAGTATGGTAGAGCATTTCTTTGGATCATTAATAGATGCATGATGGAAGTTTCTCAGGATGAAACCCAAGGAATTTAGAAGCTTTTATGCAGCATATTGGCTTTGCTTGTTATTTTTTTAGAAATTTTTATTGTTTGGGTGTAAGTGTAACAGAGATGTTTTTTTTCCGCATATGACCATCACAAAAGTCATACTATCGGCCTTAAGAGAACACAAAGAAATAACACAATAAAAATGAATAAAATAGCAAATGGAATGAACATAAAGAAAAAATCAGTTACAAATAAAAAAATAAAAAAAAAACGAAAAAATAATAAAAAACCCAGATGAGAATATAATAAAAATAATTTAAAAAAATTAAAAATCACGAAATAAAATCCGTGTACACTAGTCTGAGAATCCATTAAAAGAAATTGTTAAAAATATAAAAAGAAATAATAACATAAAAAAATAATAACATACATTTATATAGCGCCTTCCCCAAAAAGGGAATAGAAAATATAAAATTGGCATAAAAACATGGACAACCAAAATAAATTTTTTAAAAATCCGTACAAAAAATGAAAATGATAAAGAAAACGACAAAAATATAAAAATAAAGCCAAAATGGTAAGAAAATAAAAATAAACGGGGGGATAAAATAAATATTTAAAAAATTAATAAAATCAAAGAAGCGTATACACAAAATAATATAATAATATAAATCGTTAAAATGAAAGAAACTTAAATAATTAACAGTAAACCCAATAAATGACTAAAATAAGTAAAATAAAAAAAACAAATAAACAAAAATACAATTTAAAACCAAAAAATTTGAATAAACACATATCGAAATTGAAAAATATAATTAGAAACAAATCAACAATAAATAATTAAAAAAAGAAATCGATTACAATAAAAAATTGAAATAAACAAATTAAGATGGACTAAATAGGGGAACAATAAAAACTAAATAATAAAGAGAAAATTTGAACACATTATACAATTACATAAAAACAAAATAAACACTATGAATTTAAAATCTATACTGATAAATTAAAAATCAAAATAAACACAAACGAAAGGAATTGTGCGCGATGAAAATTGCATGATGAAAACCCGTGGCGTCATATTCCAAGCAGTTATCAAGAAAACTTACAGCTCCAATTCTGAACATCCCTTCACATTACAAACTTTGCATGTGTCTATATTATCAGACCAAACTAGAGTCTACCCCCAACAAGCCACCACTGTAGAATTCTCTTACCAGCAAGGAGGAGTTTTTTTTTTCCAAGTGGACATCGCATCCGGAACACCCCTACCAGCTTTTACTGGGTCAGCTCCAGGTCATTGGAGATTTTCCGGAGTCGCTGGAAGCCACTCACACTTCAGCTAGCTAGCCACCCACAGACTTCTTTTACGTGCACCAGTCTTTACTTCCTGCACACTTTGTTGATCTCTGTTCGGTGACCAAGCACCATTTTGCACCTCGAACAACAATCTCTCTACTGAGGAGTAATATTGGAAATAGATAAGATGGATGCAGTCAACAGTCAACCTAAAAAAAAAACTTGCAAGTCGCCTGAATATGCAGCCACGGAATTACAATTCATCTCTGACATCAATTTCAAAACAATCTAAACAACTTGCAAGAAACGTCTGCTCAATTCCACATACAAATTCCAGCCCACCTCGGTTAACAAATGGTCAGAGCGACCGATAAGGTTTTGAAAAGAAGCATCACAAACCACCGCCAACATGGAACCCACTGGCAACCACAATTTACCAGCTCCCCCGCACGAACCAGTCCCAAAATAACCAGAAAACCCTGAAAAACTAGAAAGCCGAGAACCGCAATTCGAGTTTTTTTTTCATTTAAAAAGTGTAATTTAGGGATAAAAGGTATTTGGTTTGAAGGTTATGAGGCCAATGAGTATTCTATTTGGTTGACCAATATTTTTACAACGGTAATACACGTCTTACAAAATCATGTGTTAGCTCTCGGTATATCAAAAACAGATTGAAATATCAGCATGAAACTTTACAGATGGGGCTTTGGTGAAGGTCTTAAACTATGATGAAAACCTGTATTTATATAATATTGGATGGGGTGAGGGTGATAACTGAAAATATCGCCCGAGACTAGATCCCAAAAATATCAGGCGAGTCGAAGACTAGCCTGATATTTTCTTGGCGATGGCATGATATTTTCTGTTATCAAAACCGAACCGAAAAAGTCTTCCAATATTATATTATTTATGCAAGAGGAACTTGACTTGACTTCAATCTAATAAAAAGAGAATTATTTGCTTGAGAGTTGCAAGAATATTTGCGTATTGTGCCAGGGTTGGGCGGTTCGCGCTACTCGCACGGCAGTATTGCACACAAGATGCATAATAATATACTGTAAAGACCCTAGTATAGTCCCACCTGTTTTGGAACTTGAAATTAGCTTGGATTTAGGGGGTGGGATTTTAATGGGATCTCCACCCTCACCATGAAGATTGAAGCATCAATCTTCAGCCTTAACTTGAGCTCAAACTTTCCAAATATTTTCAAGTATCAATGCAGGAGGTGATCAACAATGGACCTGTCAAATGACTGAAGCATAAAACAAATATTTTTGTAAAGAAAATCACAAGAAGATAACCTACCAAAACAGTAAATGATTGTAACAAATGCAGTAATCCATTGCCTTCTAGCAAAAAAAAAAACTTATGGTGAGATTATAATAGACTTTTCTACTAGATTCTTTCAAAACACTGGGGGTGGGAAAATATACCGGTAATAGAGTGTGGGGCTATAATTGGGTCAGTACAGAGTAATTAAATGCTATTAAAAATTAAACTGGACTTTGTTGGCAGTTTCAATCTTCATGACCGTCTAATTTCACGCCCATCTTCAAAATCTTATTAAAAAAATAATAGTGTGCAATCTGATATATGATTAAATCTGGGAGAATTTTTCATATCAGTTGGCTTCTTAGAAACACCAAACCCTGGGAATGACATGCCTTTCACCTGTCATAACACATGCTGATTGGCTCATTACATCGTATAATTCATTTCAAAACCAAGTGGGAAGCAGCTTGCAAATATTTCAGCTCTCGCCCTCTTCAAGCCCTACCACCCACTGACCTTGTTGCTGATTGGTTAAAGAATCACATAAGTTCCAGTGTGACCAATCAGAAGGTAGTACTTCATGTGGGTTATTTCTTTTTAACCCCTGGAGCACTGTACTTGACCCATTTCATTAACAACATTTAGATTGGCTAATTATATCATATATCATTTCATTGGACCAGTTATAATGCAGCTTCCAAATATTTCAGCTCTATTTCTCTTCAGCCCTACTTACCATTCTTACATGTTTTTGAATGGCTCAAAAAAATCACATAAGTTCATTGTGACTTAGTGGTTATTTTCCCAAGACCGATCTTCCAACCATGGACCAAGCCTTTCATTAGCATGGAGAGGAGGCTTACTTACCAAGGAAAATATCGATAGAATTATTGACTGAAAAAAGGCCACCACAAAAAATAATTATGTTAACCCTATCCATTGTACGCTACAATTAAATCAATGACATCAGGGACTGTCCCGTGATTACATTTACTCTACTCACCTCACTAACAATTTAAGCTTAGGAAATATTATCAGTGTTTATAAGGTAGGGACATTGATTTTCAACAGAGACGTACTTACACAATTACTCGGCTCATATGTATTACATAGACCCAATGTTTATTAAACAAAAAATCTTACCAAAAGACTCAGTTGAAAGCAAGTTTAAATAGAAAAATAAATGTGGCCTCTGCACTGATGGTAACTAGCCACACTCCATTGATTTTTAAAGATTAGAGCTTTGTGATCCCATTCACTTGCCGATTTCCACAGTTTCCGATTTCAAGCTTTCATTTCAACTAATACGGAAATGGTTCGATTCCAGGCTTTTTTCAAATTGAACATTCAAAAATAGCTGCTAATTAATTAAAACGTATTCAGAATTGGTCGGTCGGTTGTAATAGGTTTGCACAGGGCAGCTCAACTTGCTTATACAGGACAGTATTTCTGTTCAGATTATAAATGACCGAAGGTTGGCCAAAAGTGATATCTTTGGACAACTGGCAAATATATACCTAAAGACAGTACATCTTTACTTGTGATCATCATCCCTGCCCATCCCAGCACCAAGATCGCTCTCAGAAAAACGTACTTTATTAGAAGGGCAGTCTCATGGAGTTAAAATTTCCAACAATTTCTTGCCACCAAATTGGTGTTGTTTTTACAGTACCTTTGTCAGGAATTTGCCCTTTATCCAATCTGCATACGAAGGCTTGACCCATTCACGATGGACAGATTGCGTTTTGTTTAATTACGCATACGGGAATGTTCACACCAACTGATGAAGCGATGATATGTACAGGATATGTAATTGTATACGGTTGTTACGAGTAGATTTGAACCCAAACGTGTGCGGGAAAGCATTTTTTGCGTAATTAAAAACGGTGCAATTAGAAGATTATTTTTTGGTAAAAGAAAATGAAAGTCTTGTAATATTTAAAAATATACTGGCATTAAATTATATTACAGTAGATGTTGGGAGAAAAAGCAAATATAGTTCATTAAATATTCTCACTATCATTAAAATAGGTATGCTGATAATACTTGGTTCAATAATGTGTGCAGCAGAAATTGGCATAGTTTGGAATTAGGGGCGGCCACCCAAGGTAAAATCTTAGGGGGGAGGCAAAAACATTACATGATTAAAGAGATTTTGAGGCACCAGGTTAGGTGTCATAAATAGTAATTTTGTGGAAGGGTGGACCTTTATATGCATAATTCAGCGAATGGTATGACGAAGTGAAAATCAATTCAATGCACGTGAGGATCAAGTAAATGAGTTACAACCCCAGAAAGTGATTACACAAATATTATATTAGAAAGCTCAGAGAAAACAATTAAATAAAGAGAAAAATACACGTCTCAAACCCGGTCCTCTCGCTATCTAGGCGTTAGAAATACCACTGGACCACAGAGGACTGTGTTTACGTGGATACCAGTGAACGAGTGAATAATAGTAATTTAATATGGATTAGACACTCAATAGATTTTGTACCTTGTATTTGGCTACAGAAATGTCTTAAAAGAGAGAAAAAGTGATTTTGATTTGTTTATATTTCAATATAAAACATAGGCTGAATTTCGTAGTTTTTCACAGTTTTTGTACCAAAGAAACATTTCTCAGCTTAATCCTTTCAGATCGGGATATTTTTGATGGCAAGCTTTACATCAGGGCAAAAATTAGTACTTTCAATTTTTTAGGAACACCAGATATGTGAAATCTCTCATTGCACCTTTAACTCATATTGGTAAAAAAACTTGATTTTAATGCAATTTATTGCTTAAACTCCCTGTTATTCCTGAATTTCAAAATTCTTTATTCACCCATTCATACAGTATTTATTCACCCAATGTTTATTCAATCATTCATTCCATTCAAACTCTTATATTTATTTCTTCATTTCTTTATTCAATCATTCATTCATTCCATTTAATCTCATATTTTTGCTTCATTCATTTATTCTTTCTCTCATTGTATTTTCATCTCTGAAAGCAACCAGGCCAACTTATTTGCCATGACTCTATTTTTATTGGAATTCCCAAGGTGTCTAATGCTTGGCCTATGGGGAAGGAAGCTGTCAACCATTTGTAATATCATAATATTTTGTTTTTTTCAGTAATCAAATTAGCATTCATTCATCAAATGAAATCTGATCAAAATCTCATTGTAGTGTTGACCACAACAGAATGACAGATATAAGCAAATAGACCTCTTGTAGATTGTGTGGTTATGCAATGCTCATACTTGACCAGATTTCATATCAAGCATAGCTGTTAAAACCAAAATCTTACCCCAATCAATTATTATAAGATTGGTCACATGATAAGATGAAACTTGACACAATTAGAATTGTGACTATAAACTCATCGTTTATACCACGTCTTGTTCATAGCACCAAAACATAACTCTCCCATAGTTAAAGGTGGGTGACCCGATCGACAAGCTCGTCCCCCCACTTTACTCCATCAAAATGGAAATTTTGGTATCAGAAGAAAGTTCTTCATATTCTCATTACCCCAGTGAAATTTTAGGCTCAGGAAATGTTTCTTTTTGATTTTATATATGAACAAAAACATCTCACAAGTGTGGTCACCACATTTAGTAACACACACGGTCTGTGAGCCGATTTCTAGTGCACTTTTTTTTATTTGTTTTTTTTGCTTCTAAATCCAAAAGGCGGGGCGATTTAAATCAAAAAACCTGGAATCAGATGTTTTTGGTGATGTGCTTCCACGTGAAGGATAAAACATCATATGAAAATTTGGATCATGATCGGGTCACCCACCTTTAATAAGATGAATCTTGACACAATTAGAATTATGGCTATAAACTCATTGTTAATACCACTCGTCGTTTATACCACTAAAACTTGACCACAACTAGTTATGTAACCATCAAAAGGCCGCTTTTCTAGCTGTACCCCTCCTTGTCCCGAATCGCCTCATGAATTTCACGAATACCCAGCCATCCTTAGCCTCAATTTACGACTGTATATTTGTCAGTTTTTGCCCTTGCCTTGGAGTAGTGTACACATCCCGATGTCCTAGCGGTGATGCTAGGGCAAATTTTGATGTGGCTTTAGGTTTTGTTTGACAGAGGTAAAGCTTGGATGGGCGATTGCCCTAATGTGGAACTGCACTAATCTCGGGCCGTGTTTGCCCATTGCAAACCGTGAACATGCTGCCCTTTCCAAAGTATACCTCAAACCCAAAATGAGCAGCGTAGATGTTTCTAGATATTTTTGTTGAATTATTAGTTTGAAGTGATACGTCATACTCCAACGACATCAATATCCCAGTGTACATAGATTGTATCATATCCAGAATGTGTTTATAATAACATTCAAGATAATACATAAACAACTGTGTTTGTTTACCAAATAAAAATCATTGTCATGTGTGTGTTGCAGTAACAAATATTCAAATCTTCAGTTTTAAGTTTTTGGTGTTTAAGGCTCAAGGAAGACAATTTTGACTATTTGTTTAGGAAGCTACAGTCTAAGGTACGATTTTTTCACCTGTTGTACTACCCGTGCCATACAGTTTACCGGGTTACTTCTCCGGGCTCTTTTAGGGGCGGAGAAAACATCAAAAAGGTTAACAATTGTGTATTACTATTAAAATATTTTGTCCACTACACATGTAATAACTTTGATACTACTCCCATGAGGAAAGAGTTCCATATTTTACAGGAAACAAATCGTGTTCTTTGTGGCCTAACACTTACAAAACCCCTAACCATAAGGCAAAAAAATGTTTATTCGAATGTGGGCCTCATTCAGGCCAAGAGGGCTACTGTGGAATGTAGTTTTTTTTTTTGGTGTGGGTTTGGAGTTATTTATTTATTGCTTGTTTGTTGTTTATTTCCCTTGTTGGATGGATTGCAAATTCAGCCGTATGAAATGTAATGTCTGCCTGTATGTCTGTGGTAAAAAGATTCAACCCACTCTTTTACCATATTTTAGTATAGAGGAGCTATTGAGCCAAACTTGGCACATGTTGTTAGGAGACACAGCAAGCCCTACTACACACATCACTCAGGCCTTGGGTGCTCCTTGCTGGGGAAGTATTTAAAGGTAAACATGCAAACAAGCTAAATGGCGATTGCCAATTTTTGTTCGTCCCTTAAAGGGGGGGGGTCAGCATGATTCATGTGTCTGTCTGTCTTCAGGTGGGTGTGTGTGTGTGTGGTCAAACATAGGTTTAGACCGTTGCGTTGAGACCTATGTCAACTTATGTAGTGTTAGTGCCATGATGGATAACGCTCTCTTGTTGCACATTGGGACGAGGGGTCTTATGTGGTAGCACTTATTCTTTGGACCATTAATTGGACGACCTATGGAAGCAAAATTAGGGCCTATGGTAGGTTACTAGGAGAGCACATACCCTATTACCGATCGGGGCACCTAAGATTGTCAGTGGGTTGGAACTGATGCATCCCATCCATACCACCACAGGGGCGGTGCGCCAGACCTCTTTTTTCTGGGGGAAAACGGGGGGAAAACGTGAAATTTTTTTGGGCGGAAAATTGAAATTGGGTGGGGGGGGGGGGGGCAAGGTATGCATAGTTGCGATTTTAAAACAATTTTGGCCCCAAAATGATGTGGAATTTTTCCCCACAAATGTTGTGAGTTTGGCCCCCACTACCGAATTTGCCCAAAATCCCTCATTTTCTTCGGCCGGGGGGGGGGGGGGGGGAAATAGGGGAAGGAAAGACGTTTTGTCCCCGCCGACCAAACGTTCGGGACGAGGACTATAAATGGGCTTGTCCGTGTGTCCGTTTAGTTGTGGAAAAATGTTAACCTGGAGTGTCTGTGAAAAAATGTTAACTGGAATGTCCGGATAAAATGTTAACCCTATGTGCTGGCTCTTTGAAACAGTTATATCGAGACACAAAAATCCTTCGCTACATGAAGTCATCCTGGCATGCATCGTTTTTGCAATTGAAATGTATTGATACATGAGGGTTAGGTATGCAAATGAGCTAATAACAGCCTGTAATAACTGTATCGCTTAAACGGTACTCGAAAGCCACAATGCTTCGCTACATGAGTCCATCAGGGCATGCATCTTTTTTGCCATTTGAGAGTAAGTGATATATGCGGCTTAGGTCTGTAAATGAGCTAATTAAATGTTTATAATTTTTTAGGTTTTTTCTTTTTTTAAAATTTTCAAGTTATTAATTGTGCATTTTTTGCTAAAGCTGAAAGTTACACAGTTGTAAGGTACATACCCCAAAACATTGTTTTCAGACATGGAGCCAATTTAGATTTGGAACCCTGGGGAGTGGTAGGGGTCAATGACCTTTTTTGATCAAAAAACTAAATTGCATGAAACTTTAAAAAACACACAAAAAAACTAAAAAATTAAAAAATAAAATTGTTTCTAAGCCAGTCTGTTACCTGTGGACTGTATACTCCGTAAGTTCATGTTTGTAGAACATCATACCATTGCATATGTTGATCTTAAGGGTACCTTCACCCCTAATATACTTATTTTTACAGTTCTTAACCCTGGTCTAACCGGACGGCTTAGTTTTGTAACACGACTAGCGACGGGGTGGGGTTGCTGCAAACCCATTAGGAAATCATATCAAGCAGACTCTGACAGAGATTTTGAGTACTATCGTATAGCAAGACTCTTTCTATCCATGATTGCCCACAACAGCCCAAACAGACTTTGGAAACCTTCACTATGACGTCTCATAGGGAGCCGCCTTGAAATACCCAAAATTTCCACAAATTAGCAGGAGCTGGATTTTCGGTTAACACATGCAAAAACAGCATTATTTCGCCAGATTTGTGGCTGCTAAAGAGGAAAGATACGAACGATTGCAACTTACATAATATAAGAGAAAACAAAGTATGTTTAAGTGTAGATTTAGTTTGAGTGCTTTTCAGATTTTGGGTTCATTCGGCATACTTCCATTGTTTATTAGGTGTGGGCTTCAACCCTCCCATTTCGTCACTTTTGTTGATGGCTCACCTACCCATACAACCCCGATTTAACATTTAAGGCTTTTAAATTAGAGCGCAGGATCAATTAAGAAGTACTGAAGGTTTTTTCTTTGCAGAAAATACCCGTGTTAGATATGTCTGAGAAACCCCACATCATAGAAGGATTTAAATTTGTCTTTAAATTCAATCCATATGCATTAACCCTCTAAAGAGCCGGCTTGGACCCATCTCACGCCGGTGGGGGGAAGGAGTAGATTACTATATATGTGTGGTCGCAATGGATAGCTATGACCCTTCCCGAGTCCCTTGATACCACCAAAAGTACAAAATACCGTGGATAACGCCACAGTGCTGTATGACATCATGCAAAAATGCGCAAAAATCTAAAAACAATCGACAAAATTTTTCGCCATTTTTTCAAGCAAGTTGGATTTTTGCCATGTGTGTCAAAGTATGGACACATGCTCTACTACCAAATAAATCAAAATGAGATAAAAAATAGTGTAACTGTATCTAGCACCAAACAAACGGATTTACTGCTCCGTGTAATTTCAAGGGGAAATAGCCATGTTCTTCGAACCGCAGTGCGCAAATGACGTAACGCCCGCATCATAACCGTAGGTCCGAATATTTGTTCAAAAATGGTTGTAAAGCGTGGAACGGCTTCAAGAAATAAGGATGTAGTTTCGGCGTGAGGAAAAATAACAATAGGTGAGGTAAAACAAAATACGTCGAGGGGGGCGGATTCATTGCAGGTGCTATGCCAAAAAAGCAATGGTTAGAAACTCAGTTGGAGTGGGCGAAGGCAGAAGTAAATGTTATATGGTCTCGTTGAGTATTGAATTGTCAAACTTATCAACAATGGAAAGTGGCAAGACCACACTCCACAGGCGAAAGCCCACTCTCGTGACTTGTTAATGCAGAGATTTTTAAACAGCCTTTACAAACCTCTCCACAGTCAAGCCCCATGTCCAACCATTCACCTACGTTGAGATCACCGAAGCAATTAAAAGTTCTCAAGAATGGGAAAAGCTCCTGGCAATGACAACATCCATATACAGAATTCTTGAAGACTATGGCACCCGAAGCTGTGACGATGCCTCCAACTCTTCCTTTCTACTTGCATGGGAACGTCAATATTCCCTCCAAATGGAAGATCTACGGTCATTGCAATCCTAAGGCCAAGAAAGAAAACAGCAAATGCCCCAAGAGTTACAGACCCCATCTCGCTACTTTTCATCATCTATAAGCTGCTTGAGCGAATGCTGATACTCGGCAGACAATGATACGGTTGAGGCAAATTTACCCCGCAACCAGCGGATTTCGAAGAGGTAAAACAACAACTGACCAGATAGCAAAGACTAGTTAATGAAATCGAAGACAGCCTTCCAGAAGAAGAAGCAGAGTGTGGGCAGTCTTCAAGACCCAACTGCTGACGTATGATACAGTCCTGGCACTCGAGGTCTCTACCTCAGCTATAAAAACTTCCCTGATGTCAAGATTGTCAAGTTCATTATGCTGTCATCAAGAACAGATATTTCGTCCTGGGACACATTCACAATGGGAAACGCAGTTAGAAAGCGCAAACTTCGGGAATGGTGTCAGGTCCCCAAGGTTCGTCCTGGCACCAGTCTCTTCAACATCTATGTCTCAGAAGGCAAAGGGAGATTGTTTCGCAGTACGCTACGCAGACAACACGGCACTTGGAATAGAGCTGACGCCTTGAGTCCTTAATAGAAAACAGTGCAGAACGACCCTAATCCACTGTATGTCAATTCTTCCATCGATGGCACTTGAAACTCCGCAAACCCCAGACCGTCAGCTATGTTTTCCACCTTGCAAATCGAAGCGCAAAAAGGAGAACTAAACATCACTATAGGGGATTTAAAACGTCACATGACCCAACACCGAAGTACCTTGGCGTCACAATGGGACCGCAGCCTTACTTTCATCAACACCACAAAGGCAGTCGCTGCCAAGACACGTCTCGTGTCAACCTCAGAAGACTCGCAGGAACTGGATGGGGTGCACCTTTTGAACACTTACATACATCAACTGTGCCTTGGCATACTCCACTGCCGAATACACTGCACCAGTATGGAGCCACAGTGTGCATTCACACAAGATTGATTGTGTTTCTGAATGATGCAATGAGACTTGTTAGTGGTTGCTTTGGCGACGCACGTAGGTTAGAATATCTTCCAATCCGTTGGCATAGCTCCTGCAAACCTTAGGAGGAACTTCAGACGATCAAGCTCGCCAAGAAATGTGATGAACCTGGCAGCCTAATCCTCCACACACACCTTTTGGGATCAGAGAATTCAAGAATCCACTTTGTACCCCAACCCATGACACTGCAGTCACAGATCCCTATCGCTCATCCTGGATTCAATGACAGATGGTATGAGCAATGGTCATCCTCTACTTTGACCTAAAGCAGTTTTGGACAGCCATCTAGCAAGCCCAAAGGTGTGGCCTTGATGGGAAAGCCGGGTCAACCTCAACAGACTCGGAGCCGGCGTTGGTCGTACAAGTACTTCCGTCCAAGATCGAGTAAGAACTTTCACCAAAACTGCGATTGTGGAGAGCCACAAACCATTAGCACATCATAGATACTGTGAGGTCTACAAGTCCCCAAGAGAATTGCCGGGCCTGATCAACCTGGATGATGAAACTATCACTGGTTAAAGACGGATTCCACTGTTGATTTTTTTTTGACTTGCACGCACTAACGAGGAGTATTGTGTCCAACTTCTTTGTCACTGTTTGTGTGAGGGCTACTGCAACCATGCTGGGGTGTCATCACTCAGCATGCTGTAAACCGAGTCCAGGCGGTGGTGCTTGGGTGGATTTGCTTTCAACAAGAAGATCCGCAAGGCGGCACGGAGGTATTCTCGGATGCTGCCGATAAGTAAGCTGCCAATCTAGCTTCACTCCCTATAGGTTGTGTAGGTTGTGTGGTAGAGGCGCTCCATTGAGGTGAATTTGAGCTGACATGAGCCTCTTTGGTGTCAAAATGGAAGGCAGTAGGGGTGGTCTTGGTTCACTCTGCTTGAGTCTCCAGGTCTATATGCTGCAAGTAGGGCCATATCTGAAAGTGTACTTTCTACTTCAGTGGGGTCCAGCTTCTGTCTGTCCGAGTGAAGAAGAGCAAGAACGTCGTATGCGTAGCGTAAAATCGGTACGTAAATCGCTGAATATACAAGTTTAAAGAACTGATCCTTGCGGGACTCGATTCCTCAGATGACGCATCGACTACGCTGCTCATCAACTGGTCTTGAAACAAAGCTACGGTTTGCTCGTGTTACAAAATGAATTTTATAAGGTGACGATCCGGATGGTCCTGAGTCGCTTAGTGTCAGTTGGAGGCCCCTTGGTGGCCTCACGGTGTTTTATATAATGAAGTTCCAACCAAGATGACAACTGTCTTACGACGCGTTCCAAAGCTTCTCCCAATTCATTTGTGAGTTTTTATTATCTGATGGACAGTGCTCCGGCCCCCGGCGAAATCCTGCTTGTTCTTGTTCTCAGGCAGTGGGATTGACCGACTGCTCAGTTGAGGCCAGGATAAGCCTCTCAAGGAGTTTGAAAGAAACAACCGTCATGTGAGGCAACAAGTCCGTACCTGACATTTTTTTGGTGAAATTGAGTATTTATATAATATGAAAAAAGATCATAACGCGTAAATTTGATATACGGTTTCAGGTTGACAGCCTCAATTTAATTGCAGAGTTATGAAGCTAAATAGGCCTATTTTGGTGCACGATACGACTTGTTGCCCTCAAATTGATTTCCGTATTTAGTTGTCAACCAAGTCGTTAACTGGTAGATACGCTGTGTTGCACGACACGGGAAAACTAGTATTTAGATACGACATTTTATTCTTGTAATCGATGTGTTAAAAGGTTTATAAGTAAAAATCTCCAAATATGTTGTGAAAATAGCAATTTCATTTTTTAATCAATTTATGCTAATTTAAGCTAATTTCGGCACAAAAACCATTAAAAACATATCAAAAATGTTTTTTTTTTTTTAATTTTTTAGCTTTTTTCACTTTTTTCCTCAAATACTTAATTAATTTACAAGTAAATGAATACTCCATATTTTTACCATCATTTTCAGTGATACTCTCAATTTATTGCAGAATTATTAGGCTAAGTAAGGCCAATTTGGTGAGATACGACTTGTTGCACGACACGGGAATCAGTTGTAGTTACGCCATTTTTAATTCGCCAATTACTTCTAATTAGTCGACTTAATGTGGGAAAATGAAATATTTATAAGATATTTAAAAATCAATTTTTATCGTATGTAAGAATTCTTTCCATTTGAAAAGGCACAAAAAGAATAAACACACAAGTAGTGATATTGGGCGATAGTTTTCTTGGTATTGCCAGCAGGCTTGTTTGGTTTGGGGAGTGGCGATGATATAACTGAAATACTGGGGCAACCCTTCCTCCTGGAGAACTCTTCCGTAGGCACAAGCCGGCAAATGCAATGTCGTGTGAATGGGCCACTTCATTGTCTCGACCATCACTTTCCGCAGGTCTTTCTTTATTGTAGAGCTTTAATAACGAGACAACTGCGCTGGTACTTATCTTCCATTGCAACCATGTCTCCAGGTGCAAGTTTGGCCAGTAGAGCACCGTCTTGAAGTTCTCTTGCGCATTTCGGGACCCTCTAATCATTCAGAAATGGACCTTGGTGGAGTACTTCTGCCCCTGTTGGCTCATCACAGAGGATGCATTGACTCTTATGAGCTGGTCAACCTGATGTGGCTAGAAGGTGTGTGCACTGCTGATGATGTGCCGGCCTCTACATTCGCCTTCTTGTTGTCGCTCAATCTTTGTTGATTTCAAACGACATGTTTTAGAAAGCGGTTGTGCCTGTGGCTATAAACCATCGCCAGTCATCACGCCTTTTTCACTTTTGAAGGTCCATGGCATGTGTCCAAGTTCCTGAACTGAATTAAATGACGATCTAATTAAGTCATATCCATTACCTGTGGTGTGCCATTGCTTGGTTTTAGCTGGACACACCGTAATGTTTCACTAGCTTGCTTCTGACAAATTAAAACAAGCATCCCAATTTATACCAATACGTGGTTTTAGGGTAAAATTTTATAAACATTGAGTTTAATTGTATTGCCCACTTTTAAGTCATTTCCATGTCAGTTAATATAGATTTGGCGGCCATTTTGACAAAGCGGCCCTCTACTTCGTAGTAGTGTTTTTTCATCAATTGTTATTGTTCTCAAATACTTGTGCCATCAAAAACCCTTCAAATACATTATTGGCATTTAGTACTTATTTTAAAAACCCTAAAACACGTCATATAAAGAGATTGGCGGCCATTTGAAGCGCCCTCTACAACATTAGAGATCAAATCTAAAATGGCTCCATGTCTAGAATATCCATATGGTATGTAGAAGCACACGCTGAAAATTCATTCTTTTTCACAAAATGCACAATACTTCAAGGTGAGCATCTTTACTACGTGGGCCAAGTAAACTTCAGTTTTCTCACTCTACATTTCTAGTGGTAATCCAATTCATTTGACAAACATTACAGGGCAACTTGTCTTATTGTGAGCTATGTGCCCGTCTGAGAAAAACAACATTTTCCTTTCCTGCAATATTTTTCTAGTGTGGGGTCAGTAAAATATTTTGATGTTTCCTATAATAAATCAATGAGAACGTCTCTTTGGAAATTCATATTTATAGCCCAGTTCATATAGTCAACCCTCCTGAAGCTGGGACTTAATTATTTCACATTTGTACCATGTGGTTTTTCATAACCACTAATTACACAGGTATGGTGCCATGATTCTTGGAAAATTTCGAAAGCAACCCCACCAACACTCCCCCACGTTAACCACCAATTTGCACAACTTTTTAACATCATTAATTTTCTTTCTTTTTTTTTCATAAAATTTTATTCCACAATGCCCACTTTCAAGACAAATCCAAATTGGTCGTCCATTTACTCCAATTTGTGAATTTAAAATCTGGACTCTTGATCCGATGTTTATTGTTACACTGCAGCAGAGTGAAATGATTGGGATTCAATCCAACTGCGATCTAATTAAAATGAATTGATTTTCAGCAGGTCTGCTCACTTCATATTTTAATTCTATGCAATTATAATTAAATGGGTGCTAAAATGCTTAATTAATAAGTACGGTGCGCTGCTCCTGATGCTATTGGACAGACTGTATAATGATCTCCGGACTGAAGTTTTAATTACAAGTCATCAAATTCAAATCCCATAGATTGGTGATTTAATCAAAATGACATTATATCAGATAATTTGAATTAAATGAAAAATTCTCAGCCTGTTTCACAATAATCAATTTTAATCATTTTGAAGGAACTTTAGCATCTATCTCTGGTCTTTCGGGGAATTAAAATCCTGACCTCCAAGGGCGTTTTAGGCAAATACACGTTTACTGGCCTTGGCTTCAGAGGTTGAATCCATCCCACATGCACCTCATTACGTACTCTACAGGGTTGAAAAGGGTATTATTTTGCCTGTTATTTTGGAATAGGCTCTAAACATTGCATGGACTGCCACTCTGAAGCAGGGTAGGGCTCCTGATAGATTTTACATCTAGCTGATTTACAGAACACTGATAGCTCTCTCTTTGTAGGGACACAGGTCGTTTTACAAATGACCATGAAGCAAATAGACATAACTGTTACAGTTATAATAGCATTATCCTGAAAGAGGGATTATATACTTCACACCGTTCCTGCTGTGTGGCTGACTTGTAATGGTATGACATAGTTGGCAGTGGTGTTTTGTACCCACCCTTTATTTTTATTTAACACCACCCTTTTATGAAAACCCCTTTAATATTGAAAGTATATTAACCCCTACCTGCACCTTTTTTTCATAATTCCATTGGAAATTCTACAGCTGTCACCGTTGTTTCCTTACCCCTTTTGGGAGATACTTACAGATTCAAGATACATTTCCAATTTCTTTTATTGTCAAATTAATTTCTTAATAAAAAATTAAAATGCATAATTTGTATTTAAGGGGAACTTAACTTGTTGGATGTTCTAGGACAACCCTTTATTTTCAAATTGGGATGCATCATAGCAGACCGATTGCGCCAGATGTAATTTGGGGCATTTTAATTTATCAACTCCAAGTTACCTATCGACCCTTTTTATTTTTGACATGATATAATGACTTGTCATGCACCATTTTACAAAAAACCTACCCTTTAGAGCAATAGACTAGCAAATCCGATCACGAAAGACTATCCCACCCTTTTACCACTTTTTGTGATTTTGAACAAACCACCCTTTCTAAAGCTTGGGTTTCCCAACAGTGTTGATGAGAGCTTTCTCAAATTACCCATAGTTGCTCCTGTCCTAAATTTGAAGAGTGAGGAACCTTTGTGGACTTATCTGAAAAGGGTCCCCAGTGTTGACTGGTAGACTTGGTTCAAAGTTTTGAATTTGGACCCCTTATTTGGAAACTGGTGTCATTACTGGTGTCCATACTCCACTCCATTGAATGTAGTATGTAGGTTAGAAATCCTTTCCAAATATTGGACCCAGAGATTTCAGCCCGACTGCTACCCCTGTAATTGCTCACAAAATTGTATCCCTGGTGTTCCAGGGCTTTTTTTTAAATGAAAAAAGTATTTTGAGTTACTAAATCACCTTCAGAAATAATATTGGTAAAGAGTACACAGTGGAGTGGTTGAGTTTGCTACTAGTTTTTTGCACATGAATTCATGGGGTTGACAATTTAAATGTTCAAATTTATCACCATTCCTCTCTAGCCAATGGAATGCATGGTCACTAGAGAACCATTTTTATGAACACATGTTTCATCTTATAAAATGCAGTTAAACTTACCTAAATCAGCAGCACCACCATTAGCATTTTTTTAATGAGCAAAATAAAAAAATTCAAGATAATTTGAAATTTGTACACAATGTATGAACCAGTACACTATGTTGTAATTGTTGATGTATACAGAACAAAGCCTACAAGCAATCTGATTATTCTCTCCTCCCAATCATTTTAGGATCATGAATCAAACAATGTTAGGTTAAACTTAGTATTAAGTCAATCTCTCCCTCTCTTACATCACTGTATGATACAAAAGGTCCTAGTGTGGGCCCATACACAGTCTAAAATTGGATATTTTTCATTGATTTAGATGTCAAGTTTTGGTTTGTAAACAACACTGCTCAATTTCCATAATTATTCAAGTGCCCCTTGTTGATGTTTGTAGGTGATAAAGCTATTCCTAAGGTGTGAAATGGCATTGATGAGTGACCATCTCTCAAATCAATCCATGACCTAATCATTTTTTTTTTTCAATCACTCTAACTATTTGTGTTAGGGTCTACTAAGTTCAATTTGCTGGGACTTTTTGAGGATACAAGTTCTCTAAATCATTAATCATCCTCTTAAATAGTGATCCTATTCCCTAACGACATCATATTGGCTTATTTACTTCAGGCTTGACCTACATATCAAAATCTGCAACAAAAAAAAATTGATGGCACTTCTTTCATGGAATGTCCTATGTCTCTTTAATTATGTGCAAGTTTTGCACCGACAAAGTCCAACACTGATCCGAAGTTTCTTCCCATCTTCTCTGCTGAACTGATCATTTCCAGATTGAAATTTACATTAAATGGATATTTTTTGGAGTTAGACTGCAACGAGAGATTTCAAATACAGGTGTCGCTAAAAATGGTGAAATTCCCCTTGATTTGGCACTGGTGTAAGCTTTTATATCAAAATTCCCATCTCGAAGGATTAAGCTGGACTTTTTCTTTGGTACAAAATGGTGATTTCTAATTTGATAGAGCAAAACAAAATTCATCCTCTGTTTCTATTGAGATATAGCATATACAATCACCTTTTGTTTTCATTTTAAGTTAGTTCTGTACCAATAAAAGGTAGGGAATCTTTTTGAGCATCTAATCTAGATGAAATGACTACATATCACATAAAATCTGCCTGACTTGAAATCTCTCGTTTCACCTTTATAGAGAAAAATGGACTGCAAGTGATTTATTATTAATGCATAACTTTCTTTTGCCATGTTTTTGGCTTTGGCTCCACAAGGCAAATTTTGTTCTGCTCTGGTAAAGCATGCTGGTTCTGTAATTAACACAGGACTCTTGTGGTGTTGACATTTTTGAGCTTCCAACTTGTTCTAGCTTCGATAAGAGTGCACAGACGGCGCAGGAACAGAATACATTACCAGGTATTGAAACAATACCAATGCTACTGCCACTGAATCTGGATTGCCTGTTCATCATGGTCATTACAGTATGATTACATTCACTGACAAACCTTACCACCCCACCCGCAGTTCATTTCCGAACGTTGTCCAGGTCGATGACGTGCTTGCGAGCACCAAGCCATTCCCGTCAGCTTTCACCATTGTCCGCGCGACAACTATAAACTTCCACGACTGCACAATATAAAGAATTCTCCCGTTAAGATTCACGTTCTAAAGTAACGTCGTCAGTTACCGAACCAGCGTTGTAGTGCAGTAGCTCCGTAACCATACACATTGATTACAAACCACAGTAGGTAAACGAAACGTCCGTGTGAAATTTGCGGTTTGTGTACCTTTTCGCGCATACCAGCGTTTCTGGAACAAATTTCAGCTTTGCTTTATTTCTCTAAGAATATAAAATACCTTTCTGTAACTGAAAAACATTGATATCGTAACCTGCATTTCATTAATCAAATATGTTTATTTAATTTATATGCACATTTGTCAATTGTTTACAGTAATAAGTTTATATAACTGGGTGGAAAGAAAGACAAGAAATTATTTTCAACATTTACAACTGCTCTAAAAATTAGACTGTATCCTTACAGGTCTGATTTTACAGGCAGGTTTCATATAACGCCCTCTCATGATCAAATACGTAAAAACATCTGCGAATAAACGATTTGGGTCCAAAAGTCATGATAGTACATGTGAAACTGTATTTTGTGAAAATTTCATAAGCAATCTTGCGACCAAGGTTTTCCTAAATCAAAATTGTATGAGGATTGCAAAAATCATGGGTGTCATTTTTTAAAATGTGTTCTTTGGTGTTTTATAAGGGGGAAAATATGTACAGCTGTAAAAAATAAAAGTGTTTAAATTGTTTTAAAATTTATACCAATCTGTTCGGTTGCTAAAAAGGTATAGTTTGCTATATTTATACGACCTATTGTTTTAGTACAATAGGCTCAAGCAAGTTCAAGGTCATTATTTATAAAATGGTCCGATTTTGTTGAAACTGGTTTTAAATCGTTCACTGGGTCATACTAAATAAGAAAATGTCCGGGGGGCACTTGTATTCAAAGGTGGATATGATGCGTGAACATGGACTTTCAAAATGCACCCTAAACACGTATTTTCACCGACTAAAAAACAAGCTTAAACATACCCTAAAAGCTCCTAAACAAGTAGTTTTATCTGTTTATGATACCCTCAACAACTACACAGTGCATTGAATCGTAAATATACCCTTTATTATCTTGCTTTGCTTTACTTCCCAAGTTCTGATTACAATATTTTGGATGATTTTGATCCCTGCTTAATGAGATATAACATGACAATTTCAGGGTTAAGAAAAAAACATACCCTTTTTTCAATATTTTGCTGTTTTTGACACCCTAAACGATGTACGCGCGTACATCGCTGCTTGGAAAAAAGACACCCTTTTTACGCGTTTTCTTGTTCCCGCATCATATCCACCTTTGAATACAAGTGGCCCCCCGGGGAAAATGTATATAGATTCTGTGTTTCACCTTTCAAAGTGAGACTTTTACAGATAAGACTAGTGGTATCCCATAGACCCTGTGGACCACGGCCATATTTGCAGCTATTTGCCCTCGTAATTATCATCAAAACGTCATTGACAACGCGACCTGTATATTTTCGGCTTCTGTACAGTAAGGCGAACAATTTGGCACCATTTTAAAACAGCTTAAAACAAACCGATGAATCTGAAATTTTACCCCAGGATGACCTTGAACCAGGCGGGTGACACTGTGTACAAATGCCCATAGACGATTCGCAGGCATAGTAATGCAGTGAGATGAATCTTGAAAAGAAAAGCCAAAAATGTTTAATCATCGCCGGATGAAAAATTATAGAATACCACCTTAACGGAGAGTGTAAATGCATAATGTAGAGGCTAATCGATTAATTTTACATAAACGTAATAAATCCAACCCTAAATTTTGATGCCTTATTTAATACTTAGAAAAAAATTCACTTTCAAAAAACATGTTCAAAAAATAAAATTTTTAGCTTTTTCTTTTCAGGATTAATCTTATGCCATATACTATCGCCCACCATGTACGATAAGTAACCTGATTAGTTATGCAATATGACTAATCGGGAATGCCGTAGCGGACAGCGCCACGTACCCCCCAACCGGCGATCCATAGTGTACGGATTTCATGCATATCCCTGTGGATATGGCACCACTTCGGTGATCGATGTCCTATCCCGATTTATTTTAGGATCCCTCTTTGAACCCGTTTTGGCCTTGTAACCTCCGTATATAACCCCCGGCGGTAACGCACAGTGGAAAAGGGTAGGTAACCCTCATTTACTTCTAATGGTGGTAATTAGGTGCCCGCCGAGATGGGTCCATTTTCACACCTCACTATACATGGGTCGGTTTTCTCACCATGCTACTATGATTGCTGGGTATATTTTTTAGGTCTTTGCTATTATATGGGTCCATTTCCCATCTTTGATCTCAATTTACTATGAAAAATGGTCAATTTTCTTATTTTCGGTAAAATCAGGAACAATGACAATGGTTGATTTTTTCCGATTTCTGGAAAATTACTATGAAAATTGGGCCGATTTGCTAAGATTACTATGAAAATCATTCAAAAGCCACATAGAAATGGGTCGAAATTTGGAAACCAACATATAAATGGTTCGGTATTTTGGACAATTTGGTCACTATAACATGGGTCTATTTTTTTTACCCGGCGGACGCACACCTTACCCAATTTTGGGTCAGTACCCCCCCCCCCCACGGCTATAACCTTCAGATTCTCCATGAAATCTGTCTTGGAAAAAAACATTGGTGTCACAATTGTATATGAAAAAACCTAAAGGAATTTTTAGATGAAATCCCCCACATGTTAGAAGGATCAAAGACAAAACAATAGAAATAAAACAAAAATTGTTCAGTAAGAAACTAGGGCAAAACAGTGATTGTAATTTGCGCAAAATGTGCGAAAAAGCGCTAATTTTCGTTTTGCATTTTCTACGCCCTGATTCACGTAGACTTTGCTGATTGCTTAATTGTGAAGAATTAACTATATGTACCATATTAAGCCCAAACATAAATGTCTCTGCCATTTTTAATATTTTTCCAGGTTTACTTTATAATTTACCATGGTCCTACCTAAACCGTATAATAGGATGTATGATGTATATAAAATATTATGACCCAACTGGCCTACTATACTTTCCAAGAATTTTTTTGATTAATTATTTGACTTTGTTTCTTTGTTTATGTCACTAATGTATGCATTATGCAAATCAGAATACACAGTAACTCTAATAAGAATTTTTAATTTTGGTCATTGGCACTTTCCGTTAGGCCATACGGGGGGGCATAGGGTAGGGACCATGCTAATTAACGCATAAACGACGCGATGGATTTTAATTTTTTGCACCAATATGCAAGCGCAACTAAATTACAAAAAATATAAACTAAATATAGTGCAGCGTTAAAAAACGGCCGGCCGAAAACACACACGGGCATTTAAGTGTTAAATGTTTGTTCTGTGTTGGGGAGAACTTCATTCATTTCGTATAGGAGGTATCTGAGATTAATTAACCAATTATAAGTTAGAGACCTGAGGTACATTTCCAGACAGAAGCGCCCCCATTTTTTTTTTCCAAACCCGGATTTTTTCTTGCATATGTATTCATAACAACCTGAAGTGAATAAGCCGAATATTCCACTGTTATGTAATAGATGAGCATTTAGTAATTTTTTTCTGTCCGTTGCACACAGAAATCAAAGCATGCTTTTCTATACTGACTATTACGCTAGCGGATTAAGTTCAAAACGAGGTTGCGGTTCGGTTTACTACTTACTTGTTGTCCGATAACCTTTGAAACGTTCTCAGTACGTGTTCTACAACTGATCAAGGGCAATTTGAGAGAAATTAGTATCCTCCTGTCACTTTCAACCAAGCGACATCGTAGGATTGGTGGATGGGTATACTGGAACCCGCGGGGTGGAAGGGGGCGCCCTAAATCACGTTACAATATAGGTGAGATTTGGGTGTGGTGTGCCCCCTGGGTGGGGGTCTTAGTGGAAAGGGGGGACGTTGATGTGCGGCCGATCGGCTATCCTGGTTCAGCGCTTTGGTATAATGGTCTGGTTCCCTTTTTTCGTTGAATTGGTATAAAGAAAGTTTTGCATTTCTGTTGCAGTATACTTTCCAGACTTTCCAGTGGTCAATCAAGTATGAAGAATGCATATCCCGCGCATGCAAACCACAAAATGTGAAATGCTGCCAGAAGGCTCAAAAGAGTACATTTTAACAGTTAGTTTTCTCTCAGCTTCTGGGGCTTCGCCTCAAATCCACTACCAAAGCATGTTTTGCACAAAGTTCGACGGTTACGTGTTGTAGTAAGTGCCCATACGGAGAGTAGTGACTAAAATATCAGATTTTGTCAATATTAGGCTGCTTTTGGTCGTATCACTTGTAGGGTTAGTCCGAGGTTGCTCTGACTAGACACTCTATATTGGGTTGTGGTCGTGTAGCCCGGGCTTCGCCCGGGCTATGACGTGTCAAGCTATTGTAGGGTATGTTAGGACCTGAGACTATTAGTCTTAGGTTAGGACACTCATACTTGTTACAGAGATGCAAAAATTTGATTTTTGATGATTTTTTTCGATTTTATGATTTAGCAAATCACTCATAGTGCCTTTGAAATTCAAATCCAGTGAATGTTGAATTCTAAATCTTTTGAAATGTTTTGTCACTGATAAAAGTCTCTAAATAAACCAATGACGAACGTCTAAATTTGGGATTTCTTGGCCGCCATCGTCTGTGTCTGTGCATTATTTTGACGCCGTCTAAAAGTCTCCCATCATGCACCGTAATATCTGCTTACAGAACTATAATACGACCAATGTTATTGGTCAATCTGACAAACTACGTGAATTGGAGTGAACACTTTTCACCCAATCAGAAAACGTTTACTAGCTTGGGTTCGGTTTCGTCGGCGGCCATTTTAAAACTGTATTGCGGAAAACGTCGAAAAGTCTTGTATTAACCTGTATCTAATATTCCGTGAATGAAAATGCGTGACAAATTGCCTTGCAGGGGGCTTTTTTTTTTTTTATAATCAAGTGAAGGTTGAACTTCATTATTCTTGTTGTGTTTGCAATCATAAGTCATTACTAGTGTAACTGTTATAATCGTAGTCATTAATTTTGGGACCGAACGACCAAAACACCGCGTATGTGCGTATCCTTACAATGCTTACCTTGGTGGACCGTAGGTTCCAATTAGTACAACGGAGTCATACTGAAAAGTTTCGGGCACGTCAGACGAGTCATTAATATCAATCTTTTGCATTTCATCATTTAACACATCACCCGCATTTTAGTATAACGACATTACATAAGTCCACTAGTTGTGAGCACGCATCACCACCAGAATATCTCTAAAATAAGCTTATATTTATTTTCATCTGAAGAAGAGAAAGAAAATATTCAGAGATAAATAACTAGAGAACACGTAACAGGCATGCATGATAAATTACTGCGGCCATAGGGGTATTTTCTTAGATTGTGTAATTGACTTCCGACCCAGCATGCGTCGGCAAGATACACTTTATACAGTGCTTGATTGTACGGCGTTTTCAATGCATTATTGGCCTTACTTTACGTCGTGCCGACCACCCAATGTCAAAAAACGACGTAAAGGTTCCCTGTAATAGGTTCCAATGTCCTTGACAACGGCAATATCGCGCAGTTTAATGTAGGGCGAGTCGTGGGAGTTGAATGCATGCGATGGTGTCAAGCTCTCTGAGTACGCCGCGTACAGAATTAAAGGAATACGATGATAGTACTGTTCAGTCTGTTGCATGTCATGTGAACTACAATTACCAAAAAACCGGGTACCGGGCGTCTTGAGAATTGCAGGATTTATCGGCGTTCAGCGTAGTATTAAAGTACAGTCAGTTCTCACCAAATTGAAGTTCTGACCCCGGGTTCTGACATCATACATGCAACAAAACGTTCAACTGGGACGTCCCTTGTAGAAAGATAGAAAAAATAAAAATTTATCAACAAAAAATTCAAAATGATGTTGGATTAAAGATATCATAATTTGTAGTAGTAGGAGAGGTTGCTTACTTAACTAGGGCTTAGAATAGAAAAAATAACAAAGTGATAGTAAAATGTGTCCTTTCAAACACCGGACATTCTTTGTAAGACAGGATGAGCTCACAACTTTTTTTTTTTGTGACCACCAGCTGGCAATGCACTGAACTCTTGGGCTCACTGATGAAAGCTGTGGGCGCTGTGTGTTTTGCGTGGATGAGTGAACAGGTAATACAATGACAAAGGGATGGTCAACACATGGTGCATTGGGTGGCAGGATCAGTGAACAGAGCACACATAAACTAACCTCCACAAGATTGCACCCATATGGGTGTTAAGTGGCAATTTTATAGATTTATTGAACTAGCAACACCACAAAAAAAAATCTACTGCAAGTTGAAATAGAGCTGAATGTCGCCACCAACGGCAGTTCCGATAATCGTAACTAGAGGTCTTAACATACCACATTATATGGCTGACTTTAACATTGGCCTGGACCTCTAGTTGCGACAATAGGCTATTCGGGCCAGCGTGAAAAATAACAAATATCTATGTACTCATGGTACGAGCACCAAATACACAATGATTGTGACTACACCGACCTCATCCACCCACAAAATGTTTACTTACTATCTTAGAACTCTAACAGATATGCACTTATTGGTGGTTGTTTCGATTCTTGATGATTATGTTTAAAAACATTACTTTTTCAAGTCTCAGTTTTATCAAAATTACTTTGGATTGGTATTGTTGCGTGCTATACACAGCGTTTCCGGTAGGTCCCAGTCTGAGGTCCCAGTTTACGGCATCCGGTAAATACTACTCCGCTTCGAAAAATTGAAAAAAACTAGCGTTTGAAAATTCTCAAACTGGGAATCATATCGAAAGGGCCTTTTGTTGGAAAAAAGAGATGCGGCCCGTCGCGATGCTGTTCACTTTTTCCATCTCTCTGCAAGCAACCCGAAGTACCAACATAAACGGTCAATTTTTTCTCGCTAGTTCCTAATAGGTTCAGACCATATTTCCGATACATATTTGAAAACAAACATAGTAAAGACCCCATGATGCAAAAAATCCATGAACCCCTTTCTTTTCCGGAGATATTTGGGATTTAAGTTTCATTAGCATACATTCGCTATGACTGACTGATAACGGTAATCTCTCTCCAGTAAACTCATTTATATAATATCTTTGCAGTCTGTGGCACAGCCTTCACCGTGGTAAATACTTACCAGACAGCCGTAAGGTCAATTGTAAGCAAGGACCCTAAGCCGACTGACAAGAGATAGAGCATACTGTAATAAATGAGTAGCTCATGATCGCGGTCTTACGTGGCGCATTATTATTCACGCGATGTCAATACGTCATACTACAGAATTAGGACCGCGTCCGTTGCGGCGCTATCATATACAAACTTATGGTATTTTCTCTACCTGAAGCTTATAACATGGCTTCCCAAAACGAGCGAGTGTCATGCGCAATACTGGACTTTGACCCAAGATCATGTTACGCATGCTCATGAGCAGAAATCGCTCGCTGCGACTGGAATATCATGGGGGCTTTTTTATGTGATGTTTAAAAATTGGGTCCACATGTAATGTCCTTTCACCTGTAATCATGGCACTTGGATTTCCTGTTTGGACTTAGTCTGTGAGTGAAATTATCGTCCTTAGAAAAGTCAACAATTTGCTCTTTTAAGTTTATCCTTCTTCCTGAAAACTACTCAAAACATTTAAGGGTTGTCTACCGATGTCTTACAGCCCAAAATTAGTAACTTTGCTCAACATTGACTCATTTAGAGAAGCATTAAGTTTGAGCAAATTGTTTCTACATCGGTCCCGAGTTTTTTGCATGACTTGAGGCCCAGTAAAACATGTCAGGTTTGATAAAAGAGAAGGCCCAGTCAAGTCATGTCTTAGCAAGGACTGCACCAACGGCCGGGTGTCTGGTTGTTCCTACCTTGTTATAATAATTCCTACAGTGTCCAGACTTCCACATTGATCAATCTAAACACAAATCACAAACCACAAAACCAGCAACCACCCACAACAACAAAACAACCAACACAAATCACTTTAACCACAACCGGGTACTTGTTGACCCTTAAATCTATCTGGACTCCGTGAATGTAAATGTGAGCGATCGATCTACGATGGTAATTTAATACCTTGTTCAATAAAGGAACATTTCACCTATGCTGTTTTATACCATGGCTCATTGCTACTAAGAAGCAAACATACGTGTATTGTTAACATGGAGAGTGACTTGATTATAATTTTATCAAATAGGCCTATGGTTTTAACCGTACGTTAAAGGGGCATTTCCTCACAACACACTCCGCTCCGTTGTTGCCTGGTTAATTTATGCGCAAATGCGTACTGATGCTTGAGTGAAGTTCTATTTTTAGATTCCCGTGGTAAGCGTCGCGATTCACCGGCCAACAGCGCCGAAATCTGAGTCAAATAACCTTTTCACGAGAATATATCTGCAGAAATGTAGAATGATGTCAAGGAACAAAAACCATTGAGGCTGCATGCACCGAATTCACGGTAAAGGGTGGAATATTTTTTATCCGAACATTGGCCTATTTGCCGCAGAGCCAGGCGAGTTTCACCGCCATCTTAAATAGACAGCTTTGAAAAAATAAACATACAATCAGGGGGTTCAGGCCAAGAAATACGTATTAAAAATCCCAGTTCTCCTAAGTTTATTGCCCTCATTGAAAATCCACGTGCCTACGTATTTTGGTAGTATGCGTACATGATAATACTATGGCAAACCTATCCTATTTTCGTCAACCCAAGCATGGCCAAGCTGCTGGTTTCCTCAGACTTACATGGCTTACGATAAACTCTACTTGAGAAAAAGTGATGAGAAACATCTTGTTACGTAATTAGCTTAGTTGCATCCGAATACACACACCGTGTTAAGGCATAAGCAATTGTAACAATGGGTCAATTGTTCACTGAAAATTCTATATAAAAGACACAATTTTCAAAACTGCATGCAAGGGTGAGAGTAGACTTCTAACTATTTATTTTGTCCTTAATCTTGGTCATGTTTCGATAGTGGAACCAACCCTAGCTTACATCATGGAAATCAGGTAATTCACTCATTTCTATATTTGGTAGCATAGCATTAAAATGATTTACAACTCCTATAGGAAAACCATACATTTTCTGGAAAGCTGAAGGTGTAAGTAAGGACTGTATTTGCAATGTTGACGTTTATATCCGGGTTGGCTAGAAATATATAGGGGTCAAAACCAAAACACCACCATTTTTTCACTTACTTGTATCGGATGAAAACTCTTGAAGACAGTAAGTACTGCAAATATGTATTATTCTTACAGGCAGTCCTTCCTCTTCTTCTCTATAGCTTTCACACCATAATTGTGGTATAAAGCAGTTTATTGACAAGTGACCTACAGGGTGGCCCAAAAAATAGACCAATTTTTTTGTGAAAAATAACATGGTTTTAATTAGGAAGTAAAATATCCATATCAAACGTACGAAGCATTGGTACTTGCTGAAAACTTCAGAAATATCATTAGCAGATCTGGACACAAGGATAAAGTAGTTTATATTTTTTGTACGGGTGGTATGAATTGTAAGATATCACTTGTAATGACACCATTTTAGGATGTAATACTTTTAAGAGGCTTTGTACCGATCATAATCGACTTGTGTTGGCTGAGGTTCCTTGTTTTGTAGAAATTTTTTGATCAGGTTATTTTATTAACAGGTATTTACCATTACCATACACTGTTCAAATGTGAAACACCTACAGGGTGGGGGTCAAATTAATATGGTGGTATTGCTATAAACACTTATGTCCACGAGATTCGTTGGGTGAGATAAGCCTTGATTCTTGAAACGCAATTCCACTATAATACACTGCTACTTGGGAACCAGTTACTTCATTTGATACTACTTAGTCTTTTCTTAACAGCAATCCTATCTGTTTGTATTCCATTTTTAGTATGACATTACGGACCATCGTCTCCCATGCGAATCAGGCCCATCAATGGACGAATTTAGTTTAATTAAGTACATTGATTTAGTAATTTGGTACCTACAATTTATGGCATTATTTAACTAGGAGAAGGCATAGTTTTAGTTTGCTCATTTAATTTAACAGTATGTTGATTGAATTAACGCTTTATTTTGTTGGGTAATGCTTTGTGTAGTTTGAACATCGTCCTTACTTGCGGCTGATTGTTAAGTTAATTATAAAGTTAATTAGTCAATAAATACGGTGTTAATTTGGATTTAATTACTTGGATTTTATAACTAATATGTATGGAACCTGTGCAAGAGACATCTCCATTCACTAGTTTTGTTTGCATTTTACAACCATATTGAAAGATAGTAAGCTGTCAAAAAAAACCCTAATTCCTAGACTTAACACCGGAGGCTGCACCGCGGCTTCTGCACCGCGGCTCCTCCAGTTGACTTTGTTATCATTATGCTTATAAATGACAAGATAAGACCTATGTTAAAAAATGCATTTTGAAAAGAAAATACATAGGCTTTCAAAATAGCCCAAATTTACCCAGACAGTTGGAGACATTTTTATCTTGTAGCACTTTGCTAAACCCAAAAAAGGTTAGTCGCCGATGTAACCGTCCTCCCCAAAATATCATGTGTCCCACTATTGACACGGACCTTTCGTTTTAAATTAGTTGCATGTTGAAAATGGCATAAACTTCTGGAAACCATATGGCCTTCGATTTAATTTGATCTGGGCGCGCTGTTATTTGGGTTGCACAGGAGTCACGATCAGAACGAATCCCTCTCGTCCAGAAGACGAAGTTCATTATTACACAAATCATGGTCTATTGCCGGTTGAAATGCGAATGCAAACACGTCACTCAATGACGTCCATGTATGAACACGTGCTTTTGTCGTGACCGAGACCCCTGGTGTGGCCGCCATTTTTTGTTTTTTTTACCATTGGAGAAAATTACGGTCGAATTAAATTCCCCGATTTTCTTCTTGGCAGTAGTGATTCCTTCATAAAGGAGGTGGCATGCGGTTGAGGAGCTGTAATCAACCTTACGTAGGTAAGTTAAGGATAATATCGTATGTAGCATGTGTCCCCAAGTCATATCAGGAGAACAAGCACTTGGCACTTGTTTTCAATGTTTATTTCAGTGGTGACCGCCGCAAGCTGGCAACACTCCCAGGGGCCACCCGTTTCTCTGTCACAGATTCCGAATGTAGTAGTGGACTCGAGATGGGATTATTTAGGGCATGTCACAATCCAAATATATTACGCATTTCAAGTACTCCCATGCAAGGTCTACCATGAACCACTCATAACACATTAGGGAAACTATATGAGTACATTTTATATTCTTTAAACCAATATTATGAAAAATATTATAATTATTTCAAACATGGTTTTATCATCCTTCAAACCATGCTACTACTGCGCAACGATTGTCACGTGGGCGGTTACTACGGGGAAAAATAACAATTTCTGAAATTTTTCCCTCGGAAAACATAGGGTAGAATATGCATCCGACTCTAAACAAAACCAACCTAAAATGCAATGACTGCTATTACGTAGTACTTGCGCTGTAGTTTACCGTCTATTAGTGTCATTTTGTACCTAATTCCGAAAATTTAAATTACAGAGATCCCCGTATCAGGTTTTTCAGATGTCAAATTCATAATTCTATGGGGAAAACATAGATTTTTTCACCAAAATTGCAACGGAGTGGCCCTTTTTTCGTTGTTTTTGCGAGGACAGGTATCACATGATAGAAATTTTATTCTCGAACTAGCGCAGGGTACAACCTTGACCACTTGTGGATTCCGTCATACAAAACTTCTCTGCACATGATGAGTCTCAAGCAACTTCTGTTTTCACCTAACGGTCACCGGCGGTCAGTGAACGTCATTAATTAGTGGCGCCCTTCATTAATTAGCCTAATCCAACTTTCTAAAGCACAAGTGTTTGTGTTTCCATGATCCACAACCTCGGTCCCCGACTTACCTAAAAGATGTTGAGATTTTTAGCTCATCTGAAACCGTGCCTTAGTAATCCACGATGCCCATCTTACGTGAAAATTCGGTCGCAGCTGTACGAAATTGGCAATTTTGTATTTCTGTCCGTAAACGGACGAATATCAACACAGTAGCCTATGGACGTGGTAAACGAACAATTGCTCACTAAAAAAACGCAAGATCGGATCAGCTCAATGGAATACGCTTTTCTCAAGGATATCTAGTGATCAATGAATAAAACAGAAGGTGCTGAATCACGACAATGCAGAACCTTTAAGTAGTTTGGTTTTGTTCTGTCTTCCAGTTTAAACAGTGTATGTGTAGGCCTACTTTTGGTTGTGTGCTCTATGAAAGTGCCAAATTAGATTCCTAGCATCGCTATACGTGACCGGTGACGTGGTGACGTGTGAAGGGCTATTTTCGCCTCTGCAATTTTTGCAATTTCCCCGCGCGCTGCCAAATTTGGACTTTTATCGAGCATTTTCATTTTTACGTGACCATCGCGTCCCATCTGCTGCTCATTCATTTGTAAGGTTTTTCGTCTCTTTTCGTCCGTATTGTGACTATTTTATATCCTGATTCTCACTATATGTTGAGAGGCTACATTACAGTACTACTGTTTTTCACCATATTGCGGTGGAACTTGGAATCGATAACACTAGGTGCAATGCTCCGATTGTACAGTTTTTGCTTGTGCAATTGTCAACATTTATCCGATTTGTCGTGCCTCAGCTGTCCAGCGATCAATGGCTAGCTATAATCAAGAGCTCGGGAATAAACTTAATCCGTTACATACCAACTAGTAATGGTTAATTATTGCGAAGAAGCCGGAAACTCTTTATTGAATTTATTTCGGGAATTTCTCTGTGATAATCCTGAGTTTTGTTTACCCAAAATTTCCCTAAAAACCCTAATAATGAGAAACCGTTATTTATACTCAGGGGAATCAAAAACTCTGAATGAAGTTCGTATTAAAAAAATCGACTCCGTTGTAAAGCGTTTACCTCACACCTCAACCAAGTGCGCAGAATTCTTTTGAAACTCTCCGTGCGTACGACTACCTAAAGCAAAGACAAATAGAATGACGCAAAAAGAACTGCGAATATGAAGGAAAACCCAATTCCGCTCAAAATTCTAGGAATTCAGTAAGTGCCTTGTTTCATCAGGAATCACTGTACCAATCCCCCATCTTTCCTTCCTTTGATAAAACTGTTGCGGACCAATATTTTGGCTCTAAATATGGTTCTCATATCCCAAATAGATTTTAAATCATCTTAACTGGTTTCGATAAATGAGAAAGAGCTATGCTTCAATGATTGATATGTCTCCGATTAAACCAAGAGATATTAAAACACCTGAAAAAGAAAGCTCTGGATCTTCTCCTGGGCCGGATGGCTTAACCTACGGTCTCTTAAAGCTGGTGACTGCACACGCACCCTCTTTCTGCGACACATACACAAAAGTCCTTCAGTGCGGCAAACCCCCCATCTTCATGGGCCGAGAGTAAAAATCGTGTTGCTGCACAAGAAGGGAGATACCAATGTGGCCTTCCAACTTTAGGATGATCGCATTGGCCAAGTAAAAAAAAACTGTTTCTCGTCCTAACGTTTTGAAAAATGAGGAGGAGGGCAGTTTGTTTTTTTTTTTTTAATTGCCGATCCAAGAGGGCGGATGGTCCTTTCAAAAAGCACAAAGCCTTCCCCAAATTGGACTTTTCTTCAGACATCACGGTAGGTTTTGCTTCCAAAAAGGCATTCTCATCCTAACTTTTTAACTTGACAATGTGCCTTAATAATTAAACACAAATTAGACAGTTAAACAAACATTTTGCATCCTGTACAGTCATGTTTTAATGTTTTCTCCCTTCTTCTTTCTCAGGTAATAAACAGCTAAAGCAAGAACAATTGTTTTCTGAATTTACAAAAACCCACGAAAAAACCATCCTTCTACTTCTAAGTACCGCTGTACTTGCGAAATCTAAACACATCTTTTTGGTTTTAGCTCACAAACGATGAATTTTGGTCTTAATCGAAGCATGATAATGGCCTTTTCACGCAGATGACATTGATTGAACCGCGATTTCCGTGGTATTTTTCCCGTTTCTTTCTGAAAGACAGATGTTATTTAAAATGGCGCTCTAAATAAAACATTCTCAGAAACCAAGAAGTACATTGATAGTCGTTATTTTTCCATCTTTTATTTATTTGGATGCAACTTTTTTAGTTGCGATACCGGGGTCAAATTAATAAAATAAAATATCGACTGTAAAAAGAGTTTACGTTCCACAAGGGAGATTTCAATATTCTAACTTTATACCGGATCAAATACTCTACCCGCTGACGTGCTCATAAATAGACTGCTAATTAATAAAATAAATACCGACTGTGAAAGAGTACGTTCACAAGGAATTTCAATATTCATAGACTTTTATCGCAGGCCTCATAGAACTCTAACCTTGTGGCTGACCTTACTCATAAACGACTCCATAAGAGAACAAATTTTTCGAACTACAATAAAATTCCAGGTGACACAATACACACTCCAACATATCAATTTCGCACCCCATTCAAAGGCAAGAAGCCGGCCAAGAACCGATGCCCCTAACGCTACCACTCAGTTCAGCACTTTTCCCTAAGAATGGTCTGATTGACCATACCATGTCACCGAGTCCCTTGTGTGCAATCTTTTTAATTGTTTCAAGTTAATTGCTGATTAATTCAAACAAATTAAATTCCCATCAATTTGGTAATTTCCAGTGTGGCGGGGGTGGGTGACACTATCCTTGTGCTTTTGTGCACTTTGGACTGGTATGTGAAGTCTGTGCAATGTTCTTTCAGTAACAATAATTTCATGTGATTATGTGTTCCCATTGTGTGTGTGTGTTCATCATAAGGGTAATAGATGGATGTATGTATGCAGGTGTGTGCTATGTGGGTGTTTGTGGTTTTTGTGTATTTTGTGGGTGATGGAGGTTTAATGTGTTTTGCTGGTGGTATGTGCATGAGGTGGCACGCCTTTCTGGTGCTTTA
>JAMKCH010060776.1:0-29118 GCA_023653785.1 Ophioderma brevispina
GTTGCCCATTTGATAAGAATGATGACGATTGTGATATCCAAAGTGCATAACTCCACATTTATCTGCAGTGTACTTCATTTGCCAGGTTTCTGCCCATTCATGGAAGTGGTCTATATCATCTTGCATGCATCTGATGTCTTCATTAATTTTGTTGACACTGGATGAGCTAGTTTGGTGTCATCTGCAAATTTGCTTATTGTGGCTGTTGCGCTAATACACTGTAAAATTAATTACTCATGTTGAGTAAAAATGTCACAGCTCTTAATTTTGAGTAGCATCTTAGTCAAAGTTGAGTAAACCTTACTCATTGTTGACTAAATCTTAGTCATTGTTGGGTAAAATATACTCAGCTTTGTGTAAGGTTTACTCAGCTTTGACTAAGATTTTACTCAACATTAAGAGCTGTGACTTTTTTACTCAACATTTTTTGGAGTGTAGCAGTCTCCATATCGTTCATATATATAAGGAAACAGAGTGGTCCCAACACTGATCCCTGCACCACTGAACTTGTTACTTTCTTCCACCGGACTCTGCTCCTTGAGTGACTACCTTCTGTTGCGGCCAGCCAGCCATGATTCGATGGTAAAGTGTTTTTAAATTTTACTTTCGATGCCATGTGATTTGATTTTTTCTATCAGTCTTTGGTGTGGTACGGTGTCGAAGGCCTTTGCCAGGTCTAGATATATGACATCAACTGGTGTTCCACTATCTATGAGCTTTGTGATCAGCTATGAGATTTTAGTGCAAGATTTTCCTTTCCTAAAACCATGTTGTGACTCGCGTATTAGACTAAACTTATCAAGGTGCTCTGTAATGGTATCTCTAATGATGCTTTCTAATACTTTCCTTGCGACTGACGTCAGACTTATTGGGCGATAGTTGGATGCTTTGGATCTTGAACCTTTTTTGTAGATCGGTACAATGTGGGCAGATCTCCAGTCGGTTGGAACATATCCTTCTTGCAGAGACTTATTGTAAATACAGGCGAGAGGCATGCACAGTTCATCAGCACATGTTTTGAGGATAGATGGAGGAATTTCGTCTGGTCCTGCTGCTTTGGAGGGGTCCTGTTTTTTAATTTATCTTTGTCAGCATTTACAGTGATTTCCATATCCTTTAGTTTTATTCATCCGGTCCTTGATATATGTCATCAGGAACTGGAACATTTGGTTTCTCTTCTGTGAACACAGACGAGAAGAAGTCGTTTAGTGCTTCTGCAGTAGGTTGTCCTGGTGGTATTACACTGCCTGTGTCGGTTTTCAGGGGCCCTACTGTGTCTTTGACGTTTTTGTTTAGACCTTATACGTAGGCGTAGAAGCTTTTTGGGTCATCCTTAATGTTTTCTGCTAATTTCTTTTCAAAATCTCTCTTAGCCCATCTCACTTTTAGTTTAGCCTCTCTCTGACACTTTTTGTAGTGCTCTAGATTTTGTTCAGTTTTCTTATTCTAATAAGCTCTTTGTTTCCTCCTCACTAGTTTTTGTGCTTTCTTTGTGAGCCATAACGGTTTCTTTTTAGTAGATTGGTTCTTCATTGGGCCAAATTTTTGAATAAGGTCCTGGAATTTCTCCTTGGTGTAACACCAAGCTTCTTCAGTATTCTTGGTTTCCAATTCTTTGTCCCAATTTATCTGTCTCAGTTTGGCTTTAATTTTGTCATAGTTTCTGTAGTCTCTTTTTGGTTGTAGCTTACTTGGTTCAACGAGGTAATTTAAGTCCCATGCAATAACATGTACTTCGTCAATCATATTAGGGTTTGAAGTGATACGATAAGCACGTAGGACTCTGTCTTGTAGGCTTATAACAAGCTGGTCAATGGTTGTCATAACAACATCCAAAAGCTCAGTTATCAGATCGTCATGGTCTCCCAATATTTCGGCGAATTGAAGTCGCAAGACATTAGTCTTATATCTTTGAGGGAGTCTTAGCACTGGTTTAGGGATATTTTGCCCAGCAGTGGTATTGACATGAAAATATCAGACAAAGGGCTTCTCGTATCAGCTAGGGAGGCTTTCCGCAATGCCTTTTATATCTCTAGAATACATAGATACTCCTGACTTTGTTTTTGCTGTCAACTTGATTGTACCCTGGGCGTTGCAATCAGGTTTGGGATCACTATGAGCCACGTTTCAACCCCTAGATGTGGCTTATCCTCGTCATATAGCATGTTCATCTTCGTGTTGACGAATCTTTGTCATTAAGAATGTCACATGAATTCTTATTATTCATCTTCTTGTCTGTGTTGATTTATCAAACTAGAGTTTTACTCATGTTTGTGTATCGATCATCGTTCATGGCCTTGAATGTTCAGTCTTCACTGTTGGTTACTCTTCCCGCCGTTGTTTTTGAACATTGCTGCAGTCATTCTTTTTGGCTGTAAGACTCTTCATGGTGCCTTCCATTGAAGATTTTGTTATCATACAGCATAAAAGGGTGGGGGCAATGTGCTTGTATCGTAATCGTATATTACAGTTGAAATGGATCATCTTAGTGACTGCGTCCTGTTGCGGGGGTGGTTGTAGGATCTCGACACTTTTCCCTCTCACTATTAGCTTTTTCCACATTTTCCTTACGGAGGCTAAGTTTTGTCGGAGTAGCTCTCTTTTTCTCTGTTCATAGGCAAATCGGTTTAGTATCCCCTGTAATACTCTATTGTGTAGTCGTTCCAATTTAGAACAAGAGTGTCTGCGTTGCTTTTTTGTGTTCATTGCACTATTAAAGGGTTGACTTTATCCGTGGAATAATCTCTGCTGTCTCTATCGTCCGAGTACAGCAGTTGTTGGGACAGGGTCTTTCCACTGATGTGTACGGACTGTGACGGATATCAACAAATTGTACAGGAAGAAACCAAAATGGCCCGACTGTGACGACAGTTGCTGTTGCGTAATTGGGCGATTTCTATGTATCTTATGTGCCACTGCAGGAATTGGTGCCGCAATCGGCAGATTGATAGATTTGTAAGCGCTCTCTTTTACCCCGGTCGTCCATCATTTGTGACAGCTTACTGTCACTTCATTCTACTCAGAGTCTTCCTTGTACTAGTGTCCACCTTCCAAAAGTCTCGAGACACGACAACATGCAGCCCATTTTGAGTTCCATGTGGAACATCCCGTTGACGGCAGACTTCCTTGAAACTCAGACAACAGACCTACGTTATCATACCTGTGGATGGTCACTATCACAGGTTAAGACCCGTGCTCTTGCTGCATCTGGTTAGTCACAAAACTCTCCAAAACCCATTATTCGTTGTTCAAATTTGTTTTCACAATGTCATTGACCAATGAAGTTCATCTGATCAAATTGTTTGTGCAAATTTTATGCAGGAACTCTATCCAAAATCGGGTTCAGACTTGTCTAAACATGCTACTGATCCGTAAAACGTTTTCTTGAGCATCTCAATTTTTTAACATCTTTTTGTGCACACAATGTTGACGAAAACGTATAGGCTTATATGTATTGTTTTGAGAAGCATGTTTTATTACTTTTAACTGCCCGTGCCCCCTCCCACCCATTTGAGGAACTCTCCTTGACCATATGAGTGAGATATATTCGTTTCAGCAAAATGTGGTTTAAATGTGACCTCAACTGGATTGGGAATGGGAAGGCGTGTTCCTATCTGCTTCCCTTTTTTCATGCGATTCGCTCTTCATTTTTACAGAAATGTAGTCAAAAACATGCGTATACGTTTAGGCTCAGAACCGAATACGGTTGAACGAAAGGCGAGTTGACGGGTCAGCAGTATCCCGGACATTTTAACACCCTGTAGAAAGAGCCTACCTGAAATAATTTTCTTAAGGGATCTACTTGTCCGTAAGATAGTCATTGTGTAGACATTTTATGCCAAACACTTTAAAAGAGCCCCAGCGTTCTCGCATTACAGTGGACGCGTTTAGACGTCGTAAATCTCAACAACGGCGATGATCGAACGGTGTTTTCCGCTCGTGACTATCTATGCGCCTTATGACGTGACCCCCTTGTAAACTTTCCCCTGTTGTCTATTCCACATTTAGATACGGATAACTGGTTTTTGGCATGGCCTGTTGCAGGAGGTCGCGTGCAGCGTGGCGGGAGGAGATGGGGCGGCCCAACCTGCGCGTTGCGTGAACTCTTCATGAACCACATTAGCGATCAAACAACACTCAACCATATACCCGAGATTTACGACCGTGAAGTGGTAGCCTTCTAACTGAAACCCCGAGGTTGTAAAAAGTTGTAAACGTCAATTGTTTCCTATCAAATTTGATAAGAGAATAGTGTGGGAAAGTGAACATTGCGGGGTTCCGCGCTTAGGCGGACGGGGGCATCCCCGCTAATACCACCCCTTGGCTTAAGTACTACATGACTTCTGTAAAACTTACATGTATTCATTCAAACAAAATATCAACTATATTTTTTTTTCTTTAATACCGTTTAAATACCGTAAGCATTTATAAGGGAAAACATAACAACTTAAAGGTGGATGAACCGTCAGAGCGGGTTCGCGCTGGGCGGGAGGTCGGGAACCCTTTCACGCCGCTTACACGGTGCCATGGCTGCTTGGATGCCATGGCACATGGCTGCTTTGCAGCCGTCAACTCCCATTTCGTGGTCGCCCCCCCCCCGCCCTTGAGGGGGATGTTCCGACCCTACTTAGAAATCGTGTACGTGGTAATAATATTTCCGATATTTTGTTGAAAAGGTAAACGTTGGTCCAATCACAAACGCTGAAAACATTTTCGGGCTCGCTGTGCTAGCCAGGTATAATATTATTGTCTTAGAAGACATCCTTTAGGCCTTTGTAGAAATGAGTGATAGACCTTCCCATCAAACTACCATGGAAAAGCTTGTTCCTGATCCCAATTGCAGAGACCTTCCGCGTTCGCGGGGGGGGGGCATTCTAGCCATCTGATCTTGGCACCCCCTCTAGCCAGGGCTGAATCCGCCCCTGCAATAAAAGAGTTCTGCGCACTACTATGAGAGTTTGTTCTTTCGCCATATGTTAGTGTGACCCTTGGTGCCATATTTGCAAGTGCTCAGCCATCACATCTCATATTCGGGTAAACCTTTGCCCCCACGTGACTAGACGCCCCCCCCCCTGTGTTTTTGCTCCTTCGTCTGCACCCCGCCAGGCCCTTTGCTTTTTTACCCCCCCCACTTGCGCAGTGCTATTACGCAATCCCTCACACTTGGGGGCACCTCCTTTCGCGTACCTTGCGTGCGCCCAACCGCCATGCTCTAGGTCCCCCTGGACCCCCTTCCGGGTTCCGGTCTTTCTCCTTTGCCTCTTGTTTTTTGCCCGAATATGATCGACCCCTCCCGCCGTTCGGAAACTCCCCACTTCGGTGGGGCACCCTGTACTTCCCCCGTAAGCGCCTTCGCAGCTGGCTGGGGTTACGTAATCGCTCTGTTGGGACTTGGTCCTGTCCATTTTCTTGCCTCCTTGCCTCTTCCCTGACCCCCTTTCCCCTCACCGGGGCCTAGCCGCAGTACTTGGCCAACTCCCCCTCGGTCTGGGACTGGTCCTTCCCGCAGTAGCCCTTAGCGAATGGATCGGTTGGTTCCGTCCTGCTTGTGGGACTGTTCCCCCGTCTACACTTTGATGCATAAGTGCCCTTCCCATGCCCAAATTTCCCACCCCTGGGTAGCACCACGTACTTTTGCCCATGCCACCAGGTCGGTGCCTGTAATTCCCCGTCAGCAATTCGCGCAGATTGGCTAGGGCCCTGTGCTGTGCTCTGGACAACACCCGCCCCATAAGCGCGGACAGAACAAAATTTGAAGAGAACACCCTACCGAAATATAGCGTAAAATCTGTTATAGGTACTTTTTTTGTCAGATTGTGTCCGGGAACTCTTGATGTGTTGTGTATCAAAGAAGAAAGAGTGAAAAAGTTATGGAAATTAAATATTCAAACTGGCAGATGATAGTAACAAACTCATACTATGAATTTCCCACCATGTGGCGGGTTTCCCAGAGCGCTTCAACTTTTCTTTTTTTTTAGAAACTGTAAACAGGGAGTGGATACATGGCATGAAAAAGTATTCAACTAATGATAGTCCTTATGGAAATCACTAAAGACAAATTTGCAAAAATGGTGTTTATACATTATGCTATGTAACAAGGGAGGAGTAACCTAAATTAGTTGCTTGGAAGGCTTCCAATGATCACACATGGATAGCAGGTTTGAGTCGCCGATTGAACAATCAGACGGTGCTTTTGCCTTGTGCAATATGGCGGAGAAATAATGACATACATTGTGGTGCACAATCCACACAAATGTTATATTTTATACAAAGTCCGTTTAACTTTGACGATAGTGAGCCATAGTGTGGAGGGCAAATGCAGACTTCTTGTGGTTTTCAATCGGTGAATTTCAACTGTGTGGCAGCCCGCTGTCCATGTGTAAGAGGTCAGTGGAAGCTTCAAGTCCAGCACGGGGATGCTGACATACTGCAAGATTTATCAACCTGAAAAGATGAGCATCTGATGTAGACCATTGCTATTGTATAATAGGAAATCCGAGGAATCCCTTTCCTTGTTAGATCAAGATTTCCCACAAGCTGAGGGTAGAAGTCTGAATCCTGTCTAAGCTTGAATGTGTCAAAAAAACGTTAAAATGTAAGACGGTCAGAGAAACTGCGAGACGACAGATTAGTAGATGAAAAAACACGTCTCGAACCGGTCCTCCGTATCTAGGATAGAATTTTACCAGGTACCACAGAGGACGTGTTTCCTGGACCCAGGAGGATAACAAAAGCTAAATAGCCATGATCGTTCGTGATTGAACGATGTCTTTTCGTGCTCCAGCGCTGGGGACACTTACTTCCTGCACTAAATCTGAAAACTATATGTACCAGGACAAGCTGTATCCCCAAATGAAAAGTGCACATTATTAGAAAAATGAAAAAATGTCAACTCCATTTCCTCCAGAATGTAGGACCAATATGTACAGTAAACTAAGCCAACATAGCGTATAGATGTAGATGAACAATCAATCTAAAAACATTCAGATCTTTTCTCTACAGGGTATGCAGGTCCATGTCACTGTACATGTTGAAGTTTAAGCTAATCAGTGTAAGACTTAGCGATTGAGCTCTAGTCTTGGTCAAATTAAGGGCAAACCTCTCACCTCGCTCATGATTTTAAAAGTTAGGTGCGCTGAGTACCATTGCCTTTCTTGGTAAATTGCATAGACATAGTGGTTTTTAAATGACAATAACTTGCGATCTAGGTATGCACAAGTGGTAGCTTGCCCTGGGCTTTCCTTCATGAATTTGGTCCCTTTACAGTTCTTTTCGAAAAAAATTATTAATCAATGGTCAAAAGTCATGAACACACGTAGGAATCCAAGATGTCGTTATCGCGAACGAGGAAAGAACTTGCCAATGCGGCAAGAACATAACTTCGAAGTCTATTCCCCTGCGTGCACATGAACAATAGACCAGATGTAAATGAATGTGAAGGTGCTCCGGGCCGTTATTGACCTCATTGTCAATTGTTCGCTTGGCATGTTGAGTTCTGTGTATATCATGTCACTGATCTTCTGGAAATAAATTGAGTTGACATTATTAATTTTCCAAAAAAGTGCCCTCTTTTCATGTGGGGACACGGCTTTTCGTGGTTAAGAATAATATTGTTTATTTAGTGAAGGAATAAGTAATCCCCAGCGCTGAGAACGAAAATGTAAATATAAAAGGCCAAATGTAATTATGTTCCATGGATCAATAATTTCAGTCTTTTTTCCGAAGCTTCAGCAGCATGTAATTATTACTATTTATTTAGCGGGGAGGTGACGGATGATTACTAGCCGATCTATAAACAATGGCGAAACTCAATCAGTGCGCGCGGGATCAAGTAAATGAAATCTTCAGAAATAAGGTACCGTTTTCGGATCGTCTGAATAACTTTAATCCGCAGTTCACTGACAGGGGTTACAAGATCCCGAATGATGTCCGATGACGGGAACAAATGGGAGGATTACACTCAGCCTTCCAAGTTTAAATAAATATATAGTGTAGTTGATATTCAATGAAGTTCCCGTAGGATTTTTGTTTCTTTTTTTTTTTTTTTTTTTTTTTTTTTTGCTCGTTTTTTTTTTTTTTTTGTTTGATTTTTTTCTTGTATTTTTTTTTTTTTTTTTTTTTTTTTTTTAGTTCAGTTTGGTTTTTTCTGATAACATGATTTTCTTGCTGTTTTCATTCAAGGGACCAGACTATCAGAACTGATAGGGTGCTAAATTTTCGCAAGTTGTTCCCCCTTCAAGGGGGAAAAAGGCTATACAGGGAAAATATAAATTGTTTACATTGTGTTTTAATGGTACAGTCACATGTGCATTCCTTTATAAGGAGTAGAAAGTATGATTGCTAAGTTCGCCTTTAGTTAAGCTCTATAGCCCATAATGATGTTATTTTATTGAATATTAGTACATCAGTCTCAGAAGTGGTTAAAAATCAAAAAAACTGACGAGGTTTTGTTGGTTCATGCACAAGTGCTAAAATGTTTCTGTTGAGTCTTTATATAGCATGGTATATATGATGCTTTATGGTTAATATGATAATTGGTAAGTATTGATAATCTTGTTTTGTGCAAAATAAATTTGACACCAAGTAAGGTTCTTAAGTTGTAGATTCATGCCAGAAATTGTTGTTCAGAACAAAGTTCTTGGGTCAGGAATTTTTACCCTGACTAAGGTTTGAGGGATGCACATGGTGCTAAAATGTTAATGGGTGGGTATTATTGCAGTAGCATATAGGAATGAGGTTATGATATAGATTGGGTTCTTTTGTGATACACTACTTTGACACCAAGTAAGGTCTTAAGTTTCTCACATTCTATGATAACTTTTGTTTCCACGCTGTTATAGGGTGTTAAACTTTGTACTTTTTTTTTCTGGGTGCTATTGCTGACAGTTAAAGGACACGAGGGCTTGTGTGTCACAAATGCATTTGGCATATTGTAGCTGTACCCTGCATATTAATCCCATGCCGGGACAGGTGACAACACAGGATGATTGATAGCGGCCCGTTAGGACAGGAAATCAAGCATTGCCTTCTCGATGGGGCTGATTGGGTAGAGCAGGAAAGTGGTGTGTCCTTGCGTGTCTGATATTCTGAGTAAAGAATTTACGGCGAAAGCTGTACATCCTGTAATCCCTTGTTTTTTTTTTTTTTTTTTTTTTGTTATTTTTTTCGTAGATACGGGCGGGAATTCCATGATGTCACAGGCAGGCTGACGAAAGTTCGCAAACTCAATAAACACACGCATGTGTCCGCGGTGTTTACCAACATATTAAGGCAATTGTAGAGAAATTTGTGTCATGTGCGAAAATTCCTCATGTCTCTTAAGCTAACTTGTACAATATTTTAATGTTGTTGAATTAATATATTAAGAATGTAGGGTTACTGCAAATATATAGGGGTGTGTGAATAAATTTTAACAGATAATTGTGTTGGTGGACTTTTTTTTTTATTGGGGACGCTTCTTGGAATTGTTGTTAATTCGTTTTGAGGAACACGGATACCTTGGCATACAGGATGAAACTCCTACAGGATACGGTTGGATGAAATCCCCCCCCCCCCTTCCCCCCCCCCCTTCGCACCCGTTTTTCCCGCCCTACAGGAATTACACTCCAACAACGCTATGAAATCCACCACGCCTCCTAAATATTCTCAAGAGGTGGGAAACCTCAGGCCCTGAAGCTGTGCGATGACTGCATTTTACTCTTATCTCTTGCCTGGGGCTGTGCCAACCATCTCAAGAATGAGACTTCAAGGCCCTTGCATTGTAGGAAGCCCAAAAAAAACAGGCCAAAGTGAGCCCAACTGTGACCTCATCTCCGTGCACCCGCTGCGTGCCGAGATTGATACTCGGTCGGATTCTTCTATACGGTCAGGCCCTTTCTTGACCCCGCGGACTGCCGAGTTCCCTCCACACTGCTCCGATAGTAGCCTTGGTCGAGCTCGCGCCCGGCGTCCCCGCCGCCGCCTTTGTCTTGGTTCGCTTCCCTGTGCGGTCTGCTACTTTATTCCGTGGCTGCGTTGTTTCTCTGTCACGCCGCGGCAGTGTTTTGAGTGGCTTAGAGCTACCCCCGCTCGCCCCATCATTCCTGGGTCCTAGATCGATAGCGCGTGCAAGCCATGTTCCCGCGGTGTAGCTCCTACCTGCACGCGCCCGTGCCGCGGTTTATCCGGTCGTGCCTGTTTCGCGTTCGTCGCCCTGCCTTCCGCAGCGGCGAATCCACCGCTCGCTGCTGTGGTCCTTGGCTTCCACTTTGTTTCAGCGGAGGGTGCCCTCTTCACTGCCCCACGCTGCTTTCGCCTCTTGCCCATCCCTCTGTCACTACCCCGAACACACATTATAAACTTCTCCAGACTGAGAACGCTGCGATTTTTGTTTGGCCCTTTTCGATGGTGTCAGCCTGACTGGCATCCAATCTTTTCGTGGTTCCGGCACTCCAACTCTGGATCATCATTATGCCACCATTGACGAGGCAAACCCAACCATATCATCTTTTCTTTTACGTCTTCCATCGATTGGGTCTGTACCTCCCCGTCACTCACACATTCCTGAGCCACAGCGCTTGTCGAGTTCAGTGTAGTATGGTGCTCAACGAAGACAGATTTCTCGGCTATAATAAATCAACTACTCATGGTTAGGGGAACAGGGCATCCTTTTTTCCCATATTGGCTTGCCTCTCACCCGCACCGAAGGGTGAGGGTGATAGGCCGTAGCATATACAGGTAAAATAGTGTGCCTATGTCCAATTATCAAAACCCTGTAGTATTTGTTAGTACACTGCGTGCCTTGGGGGACGAGTTGTCGGGACTAGTTCATCTATTCTTATTTCCTCGGGACTCGCAAAGTATATGGCTCCGTGTTTTTCTGCCTAGACCTGGAGTTTGTTAGGACTATTGAGAGTGTACCTGCTTACTGCATTATTGGCGTTACGGCATCGAACTTCCACCCAACTCTTCCCATACGCTTCCACCCCATAACATACAGATCTCATTACGAGCCTGCACGAGAAGGTGTTGATTACGGCTTCGCCTCGCGGCGCAGCGAGGGTGCTTAGTGTTTTGGATTTTGTAGCCACGAATCCCCCTTCGCGGCTTTTCCGCCTTAAACCATTGCATTTTGCACATTGTCTTCGCCCAGAGGCCATTCTTTGATTTGTATACCGGTGATGCGGTTGCCGTTTTATAACGTGTTATCCGACTGTCCCCATCTGTGTTTGTATATGAAATTCCTTATACCCTTTTCTTGTAGACTGTCTATTGTACATTTATTGACGTTCCGTCCATCTGTAACCTAACGCGCGTAACCCCTGGTTCCTGAGTGTTGCTGTAACCCCCGTACTGTCTAATGTCGCTTCGTGAATAGCAACCGGACAGTTTCCTTCCGAAAATCTACCACCTGTTATTGGCTTCCGAGTCTCTTGTCATCATAACGGCTTTTCAGGTAGGTTCTAGTACAGGCGCGAAAAGACGAGGCGTGAAATCGCCTTGGCTGTCTGGAGTATGTTTTGCAGCTGAATCAAATTGCCTTGTGTGATCACCCGTTTCCGCCCCACATCTAATGGGTTCCGCTAAAGACTTATTTACCCCACCACGTAAAATTATGCTGGCGTCTGACCCCGTGAGGTACATCCTTGCCCTTGCCTCCACGAGCAGGCTGTTGCTTGACTTCGACCATTTGCTCAATTGTAGATCAAGTGCGTCCGCCATTTGCCTACGTGTGGGTTCGTACCTCATTGAGACGTATGAAGCGCGCTCCATGGTCGCAGTCCGAATAGTGCCGAGGACTGCCGCCTTTCGTGACGGGGGCCCCAATGCATAGGCCTATGCACTACATGTGAGTGTCTTAACCGAATGTGATTAGAGGTGGATTATACTTATTGGATTACATATTAACCCACATCTTCGACAAGACCTTGCGGGGAGTGATTACTGAACGAAAATACGGCAACACTACTATTTCAAGAAACCGGTACCCAGCTCATCTGCAGATCGTACTTTGGAATATAGTTTCGCCAGCGAATTACCAGGACAAGTTGCTTGAAACCCAGGATATATGGGGATATAGTTAGTTTGGACAATACCAAAGTAAAACCTGTCTCGAATGACGCACTTGGGGAGTAGATTTACTGAAGAATATGGCAACACTAACTGATTTCAAGAAACCAAGATACCCAGCTCACTGACTCATTATCCTTTGGAAATACTTAGAGTGTACGGGCCAGGTGTGATTGGATTTTACTCGTCCTACGGAAAAAGGCCACGGATTTGCAAGAACATTGTCAAAATTCAGTCCTTAAGGTGCGAGGACAGTCTTTGTTGGCCAAAACTGTCTATGCTTCATGCGCTCGGTGGCAAAGTTTTAAAACGCGTTTTATTATGCTTGCTATTTTTGAGTGTTGAGGTTTTTCATTGACACATTAACTTAAATGGCGATAAAATGAGTCAAAGGAGTACATGTATAAGAAACGAAAATTCGGGTGCCAGAGCCATTAGTCAACATCAACCACGAGTATCAGGCAAAGAGTGAGATAAGATTTTTGGACTTAGTAGTAAAGCAAAATGTCAAGATATGTATATTGTTGCGTAATGTCCTCACATATTTAGTGTGGCGCAAGTTTCCTGAAGTCCTTACCTTTTGTGACCTCCTTTGTGCCCCTTATATTTGTGAAGCGCCCTCTATAATCTAGGACTCCATGTGAAACTAAATTAGTAAACTTTCTACCATTTGAGTCCTATAAATAGATAACTAAGAATCATTTTGACATTAACTAGTCAAAAACGATGTTTTATAGGAATATTTTAGAGACTGAGTAATTTCTATTTCGGGCAATTTGGTTCAATAAAGAAATGGCTATATCCCAAGGCCTAATCATTATCATAATGATAAACGTAAAGATGAGTGAAAAAAAAGGAATCCAATCATAACCAATTTATGTAACTGCGCAACAATAAGGGGAGAATATAACCGCGCAATGAAAGTAAACTCTAAACTATATCCTTCAGAGCCTAAACAATGACCGATTTTCATGATGGTTTAATGTGGAAAAAAATCTTTACTGAAATCGTTATAGGTAAGCATAAATAGGTTAAATTCGTTCCATACGCAGATGAAAACTAATTTGAAATAAAGCTAAATATAAAAGCAAGCAAAACAACAACAAAAAAAACAAAACAAAAAAAATTAAAATATTATAGTAATTGTATAGGCTACTATGAGCCATTCAAGCTGCTCGATTTAGTCGACCGGACAAGACTAATACAAAAGAAATACTTGAAATAAAAGCAAGCCAAACAAACAAACGAAAAAAAACTATAATTAAAATTAAACAGTAACTTGTTATAGGCCTATCTTAGCCTACAGGTTGCGCGATTTTAGTATGGACAAAGCTGAAAAAAAAAAACATTATGAGAGGAACAGGAAGATTTATGCAAAGGGATAGGTGTAAACTATTATGAAACAAAAATGATACCCATACATTGTGTCATTGTGTTAATACGATATTCTTAAACGTGGCAACAACATTACGGGAGAAATGATTCCTGAAAAAGATGAAGAAACCATAATGCTCAAAATAGCATTATACTAGAACAAGGTTTCTAACAGTTATGTTGAATGATGCTCGTTATAATTTTCTGTGTTGTTTTTTAAAAATGTAATGCAACTTTCCATGGTTATTGTAATTACACGCATGCGTATGACGTCATTTTTTGTGTCTGGGGATTATTAAACTCCACCTTTTTCTGCACGAATCTATTGTGATTGTGCAGAAAGGTGGATTCGTAGAAAAAAGAAAATAATCAACAGGACAAAAAAAGAAAAAACCACTAACACTTTTTTCACATGAAAATTATTTCAACAATTTAAATTCAAAAAATTTTAACATCAGAAATAATTATGTTTTCAGGAGCTGCTTAAAGGCACTGATGAAAGGTGCCTTTAATTGTTTAAACAGGAAGCGTTGGGTTCCAGGCTAGTTACAATAAGTGAAGTGATCTTGTCCCACTCTGTGTGGTCGGGAATAACAGAGCACGTAACATAGAAGAAGATGTAGACCGTAGGCTGGTACCATCACTAATTCTGACGATTCAACACATACAATTTGACCATCAGCCTCAGGAGGTGTGATGGAGCTGTCATAATACACATCAAGGATTTTGTATGAACGTCCTTAAAACGAACCAGTGAAGCGGGATCAAAAGTTGTGTTGAACTAAGGTCACAAAGAGCATGCGCGCACCCATCCGCGCAGCTTTATTTTGCAAGTGATGGAGTCTGAGAGATTACTATGTGTTTCATTGGAGCCATTAATAGAGTTGACAGTAGTAAAGCGGGCAAGACCAAAGATCGTACATAGTTGCAAGTATCAAAACGTGATAGACCTAGAATCGCCATACATAACGATATTAAATTTATTTACAGACTTGATTGGGACAATACTCATGGTGCATATTTCAAAACACCGGCGGTGGTAAAGACAATAAATAGTCTTTCGTGCTTCATCTTCCGCATGTTTTGACCATCCAGTGTTTGGTAGAATTCAAAGGCCATTGCAATCCTGAAGCCCAAAAAAAACAGCAAATGAGCCCAACTGTTACCCATCTCGCTGCTACAAGCTGCTTGAGAGACTGATACTCGGTAGGATCAATTATACCGTCAAGGCAAATTTACTTTGCACCCAAGCTGGATTTTGAAGATGTAAATCAACAACTGATCAGATAGCAAGACTTGTTAATGACATAGAGACAGGCTTCCAGAAGAAGCATTGTCTTCATAGATCTAACTGCTGCGTATGATACATTCTTATTCAGTGGGCGTGGTTTATCTTGTTAGCAAGAAATTTGATTGGATTAGGTCAAAGCTCCGCCCATCCATTACTGGGTAATAGATGGATAGCGCGTGCAGCAAATACGCGGTGTAGTCGAATACATGACACGCGCAAGCGGCGCGTTTATACTGCGTCGTGCATTTCGCGTTGGTACGCAAATGCAATTTACGCAGCGTGACGATCACCGCGCGATGACTGTGGTTCCTTGGATTGAAACATTTGTTTTCAAGAGGGGTGCAATTATTTAAATGAATAAAAAGAATGATATTAGAATATTTTTGACAAATAAATTATGTCGATAAAAAGCAAAAATTATAAAATTCTAAATAAGAATGAGAATAAAAGATGAGATTTTTTGTTTTGGCCATCTTAGATGGTGTCATAATGGATGGGCATCCAATATTTTATCGTGGTGGATACCGGCTGCGCCGGCATCCACCACTCAAAATATTGGATGCCCATCCATTATGACACCATCTAAGATGGCCAAACAAAAAATCTCATCTTTTATTCTCTAAGTCTTACATCGAGGTCTCTACCTCACGCTACTCAAAATCTTCCCTGAAGACCAGCTTGTCAAGTTCATAATGCTGCTCAACCAAGACAGATTTTTCATCCTGGATAATAATAAATAAATACTACATGGTTAGAGGGAAATAGGGCATACTATTTTCCCAAATTAATGGCTACGAGCCTATCACCCCGAACCCGAAGGGTGAGGCGTGATAGGCCCGTAGCCAATACCAAGGTAAAATAGTGTGCCCTATTTCCCAATATAAAACCATGTAGTATTTGTTTTATTACACCTCACTGTGACTCTGGGGACGAGGTTGTAGGGAAATAGTTCAATCTATTTCCTTAATTTCCTTAGGGAAATAGCACACGTAATAGGAATCAGCCAATGAAATAGCATGATTTTGTTCATGAATATTCATGAGGTGTAATAATGATTATGCACTTATTGGCGCTCTACAGAGCATACAGCAACTTACAACAAATACTTAAAATACGAAATTAAAACAACATAACATACAGCATAATAAGTTAAGGAGAATGCACGAGAAGTGTTGATTCGTGCTTCCGACTCCCCGAGCGAAGCGAGGGGATTTGGATAGCACGAATCAATAACTTCGAGTGCTTTCTCCGACTTAAACCATTGCATTTTAATAACAATTGTATTCAGCAATTACGCGCATTTGATTTGTATACCTGTGGATTCGGTTGCATGTTTTATAACGTGCTTATACGCAATTGAATTGTACACACCTGCTGTTTGTATACGAAATTCTTACACACTTCTTATTTGTATACCTGTATATTCGTACATATATTGATCGATTAGTCAATACTGTAAAATCAAACGAGCGTTAAACCCTGGTTAAACTGAGTTGCTGTAAACACACATCTGTAATTGTATAACTGTAGATTCGTGATACGACTTTTCAATTACGAAATTCTTACACACCTGTTATTTGTATAACTGTAGATTCGTACATAATACACATGCTTCTCAGTTAGGTTATTAGTACAGCGAAATCAAGCACAGGCGTTGAAATCGTCCATTGCTGTATGGATGGTATGGTTTTGCAGCTGAAATAAAATTGCATTTGTCGTGATCGCGTTTCCCCTCCAACACATAAAATGGATTCTGATAAAGAATTATTTATCACCCAAAGTAAAATTATGCTTGAGTCTGACACAAGTGATGTACATCCACTTGCCTTGCTAAACGAGAAAGCTGATTGAATTGAATTAAACCATTGCTCAATATGTAGAATCAATGTCCGTATTAACATTTGAATAAGTGTGGGTTCGTACCCATCCATTGAGAGTATGAAAGCCGTCAATTGTCGAGTCCACGCATCAGTGCATGTAGGAATGCAGCATTTAGTACTGCAGTGGCCAATGCTATAGGCCTATGCACATACATGTGCGTGTCCTACTCAATGGATATATGGTGGATATACGTTATCTTGGAATTACAATTTAAACCATATCTTCGAAAGCACTTGCGGGGAGTTGATTTACTGAAAAAATACGGCAACACTAAATATTTCAAGAAACCAGATACCCAGCTCACTGCAGATCATTTACTTTTGGAATATATTTACCAAGCGATACAGGACAAGGTTTGATTTTGAAATTTACTACCCAATGGATATATGGTGGATATACGTTATCTTGGAATTACAAGTTAAACCATGTCTTCGAAAGCACTTGCGGGGAGTTGATTTACTGAAGAAATATGGCAACACTAAATATTTCAAGAAACCAGATACCCAGCTCACTGCATATCATATACTTTTGGAATATATTTACCAAGTGATACGGGACAAGGTTTGATTTTGGAATTTTACTATTCCTCCGGAAAAGGCCAAGGATTACGACATGTCAAAATGCAGTCCTAAGGTGCGTGACATTCTTATTTTAGGCCAAAAATTGTCTCAGCTTCATGCGCTAAGGTGGGCACAAAGGTTTTTAAAATCGCGTTTTATTATATTGCTATTTTGAGATGTTTTCGAGTGTTTTATTGACCAATTAAAAAATGGCCGATAAAATGAGCTAAAAGGAAATGTATAAGAAACAAAAATTCCGGGTAGCACAGAGCCTTTATTAACTTCAAACACAGAGTATCAGGCAAAAGAAGCTGAGATAAGCATTTTTGCCTTTATTATTAAAGACAAAATGTCAAATATAATGTATATTTTGTTTGCGTAATTCCTCAAAATATTTTATGTGGCCAATTTTTCCTGAAGTCCCTCTACATTTTGTGACCTCCTTTGTGCCCCTAATATTTGTGAAGCGCCCTATATAATATAGGACCTCCATTGTGAAAATAAATTAGTCAACTTTCTACATTTGAGTCCTATAAATCTATAACTAAGACATCATTTTGACTAACTAGTCAAAACGATGTTTTATAGGAATAATTTGTAGAAGACTGAGTAATTTATATTTACAGTGCAATTTGCTGTTTCCGTTAAAGAATGGATAATATACCTAGGCCTAATCATTATCATATTGATAAACGTACAAGATGAGTGAAAAAAAATTAATCAATAATAACCAATTATCGTAATTTGCAACACTAAGGGGCAATATAAACCCGCATGACAAGTAAACTCTAAACTATATCCTTAAACCTAAACAATGACCTGACTTTTCATGATGCGTTTAATGTGGAAAAAAATCTTTACATGAAATCTTTATATGTAAGCCTAACATAGGTTTAAATTGTTACTCATTACGCAGAAGAAAACTACATTTGAAATAAAGCTAAAATATAAAAGCAAGCAAAACAAAAACAAAAAACAAAACAAAAAAAAATTAAAATATTAATAGTAACTTGTATAGGCCTACTATGAGCCATTTCCAAGCTTGCTCGATTTTACGTCACTGGACAAACTGAAATACACATAAGAAAATTACATTGAAATAAAAGCAAGCAAACAAACAAACGAACAAAAAATACTATTAATTAAAATATTAACAGTAACTTGTATAGGCCTACTATTAGCCATTTACAGGCTTGCTTGATTTTACGTCACTGGACAAATTGAAAAAAAAAAACCTACTGAAGTAACAGGAACGATTTATGCAAATGACAGGTGTAAAATTATTGCACTTGAAACAAAAATTATAAACCTACACGTGTACAAATTGTGTTACATACGTTATTTCTTAAACGTGGCAACAAAATTACGGGCCGAAATGATTTTCCTTAAAAAGATGAAGAAAACATAATTGCTCAAAATTAAGCATGTAATACTAGAACAATAATGTTCTAACGTTATTGTTTGACATGATGCTTTTTATAATTTTCTGTTGTTGTTTTTCTACACATGTAATGCAACTTTTCCATTGTTATTTGTAATTAAACCATTGCTATGACGTCATTTTTTGTTTGTCCTGTTGCTTATTACGAATCCACACTTTCTGCACGAATCTATAGTGTAGATTCGTGCAGAAAAGTGTGGATTCGTAGAAAATAATCAACAGGACAAACAAAGAAATGACGTCATGGCAATGGTTTAAGGAAAACTAACAAATCCAGAAGTTCAAAAAAATTTTAAACATCAGAAAATAAGTATGTTTTCAGGAGCTGCTTAAAGGCACTGATGAAAGGTGCCTCTCTAATGTTAACAGGAAGCTTGTTCCAGGGCCTAGTACCAATTACGTTGAATGATCTGTCTCCAAATCTGTGCTTGGTACGAGGAATAACAAGCCACGTAACATCAGAAGAAGATCGTAGCCTTCGTCTTGTACCATCATAATTACTGTACTATTCAACACATACAAATTTAGACCATCAGCCTCAGGAAGGTGTGATGGAGCCTGTCCATAAAGTACACATAAAGGATTTTGTATCTGATACGTTCCTTAACAAGCAACCAGTGAAGAGTGATCAAAAGTTGTGATGAACTCAGGTCACAAGTGCATGCGAGCACCAAACGCGCAGCTTTATTTTGCAAGTGCTGGAGTCTTGAGAGATCTACTATTAGTGTTTCATTGGAGCCATATAATAATGAGTTGACATAGTAAATGCGGGACAAGACCAAAGATCGTACATAGTTGCAAGTATCAAATGTGATAATCCTACTCCAAAACTTTACAGGATATTCCATCCAATAAACCGGGCCAGAAAAAAGATACAGACCAGTGACATCATTAGTGAAACTATTGATTTTCAGTCAGTGTCATGATAGATTCACACCCAGTCACCGGAATTTTCTTACCTCCTGAAAAAATCAATAGTTTCACCAATGATGTCATCACCAACCAAATATTGAATGCTTCCTGTCCCTCCTTGTAGCACTTGACACAACCACATCAATTCTATTTGCATTTCATGGACTTTAAGTACAGGAATAATGAGAGAATGCTTCCATAGCTTTCAAATGTGTGAGAAATGTTCACTCTTCATGGTGATGATAGATATAGAGTCGGCATACTGGTGTTGCAATGAGCCAGGAAGAAGTGTGCACATCGTGTAGGTTGGTTGGACATTTGGGCCAATTCAGTAACTTTAGAGTCAGAGAGTGCTTAAAACCTGGTATTTGCATTTGCCAATCATGTCTCTCTGGAGAGATTCAGCCTTGACAGTCATATTGTATAGCCGCTGATTCCTTTAAGGCCTAGATGCAGTGTTCAGAAAGATCTAATAACTATAAATCCATTACAAGCACCTGCTGCAGACGTGCTTATGCCACGGCACCCTCGCAAAGTTTGGTGAAATTACAGCTTTGGGTACAAAAGTATAAGAAAATTTGGCTAAGAAATCGACATTTTATCTGCTTTTTGGCCAAAATAAGAAAGAAAAACCAAATGAAACTTAACAAATGAGTTAGCTCAAAACCTAAAACTTAGTTGACAGAATATGGACTGCCACAGAACACGCTACTCACGGAACCCCTGAACGTAAGTGTCCTTAACCACACGCGAATTGATCAGAAATAACATTATGAACCATCAGTAGCATAACTTTTATAATTTATGTTACTTCTGCATCTGAAAACATTATACCATGTATGCATTTATTTGGATTGGATATATAAAAAGCCAAATAAGGATTACTATTTGTTATATAGGCCTAAAAAGCCAAATTACTGCATTAATATTAGCAAATGTATTAGAATGCAGGTATATTTTCAAGCAAAACCAATATGGGCCAAAGTTGACAGTACTTACTATTAGTGTTAACAGTTTATTTTGTATAGTGCGTATGTCATACAATTTGGGGGTCATGAATCTATTTCCAATGAGCCAAAACAATGATTTTCAAAAAGTACAAGCTCTTTATTTAATGCGATTCCAACAGTTAACGATGTACCAATAACTTCTATTGATTTTGAAGTTATATCGCATTTACTTATAAGAAAGACATTGCAGATCTCAATCCCTTGTGTCACGGCCTCATACCTAACTTATATATATGTCCTAAACCATTATGGATCTTGGATCAATGTTTAGCTAGCGGGTTATAACTCTTTTATTAACAGGCTGCGACCCGGGATGTTGTTTTACAAAAGGTGTTGATTGCCTGCTTGACAACTGTTTAAAGCTTTATACTTGTAACAACACAGGCGTCCGTCGCCTCAGAAGCTGTAAGCACGACACCAAACCAATTGCTTTCTCCAACTCCTATAGGTCACTGTCCATTTCCGGCATAAATCCACACTGCCGGCTGTGACATTTTATAGTAATTAATTAATCGTAAAGAATTTGTATTGAATTGTAATTTGTTTGTTTTATGTTAAAAACAAGACGGGAGTTGTGTATGTCATGTCTAAATAGTCAAAAATTGTCAGAAAAATATCTACTGACAAATTTGTGAAAGCATATGTCATTCAAAAAATGTACACATTAAACCGAAAAACACTGACGGCTAGAGATACAAAGGGACTGGATAGTAACAATGCAATACGATGTTAATTACTTAAGTAATGATCTGAAAAACTGATATGAACGAAACATTGATGTAAATGAAGATATTAACTTTGAAAAAATGACAAAAATGATTTTTAAACCCCTAGTTATCAAGTAATACAAACATAGTGACGAAAATGAAGTAATTCAAAAAACTTACCAAAGTTCCCCAAATGCCGAAATTAACTCCGACCAATTTCGTACAAATACTTATTGTAATGATAACAATTTTCTATTGAATGGTTATATTAGAAGCTTATCCAAAAATTTGAAAAATTAAAAGCATTGCATCAAAAGATTAGATCATGATTTTAGTATAATAGCATTATCGAAACCCATTTGAAACCAAAACCACATGGACTATTCAAAATTACCTGGCTATAGTAGGGAATATACCAATAGAACTGATCGAGAAAAGGGAGGGGTCCTAATGTATATTTCTGACAAGTTAAGATACAAAATTACGAACCAGATCTATGATAAAGTACTTATAATTTGAATCATGTTTTAGAATAGAAAACTGTAACAAAAGAATATCATAAGCAGTGACAATCTTAGAGTATACTCAATAGATGACTTGAGTAAAGATAATGACCCTATTTACAGACAAGTAACGGATGAAAATAAACTGTCATATATAATGGGAGATTTCAATATTGACCTGAAAGATGACATCCATAGATCTACTCACGATTATTTGGATCTCAATTATTCATATTCACTCATACCTACTATTTATAAACGTACAAGAATGACACAAACTATTGCGACAATAATTGACAATATATTAACGAATATTGACGATGCTGTAAATTCTACAATCTTAGTTACTAACATATCTGACCATTTGCCAACAATCTTGATAGCTCAAGCAAAAATGAATAAGAAAACAACCAAAAACGTATTTGCATAAAAGGAACTATAGCAATGAAAACATTGCAAAACTCAAACGAGGCTTATCCAATACCATTGGGATGTTATTCTTGATAACAATGATGCAAATGAAGACGATAAGATATTCATACAAAAGTTTACTGAATTGTATGACGAATGCATACCAATGACCAAGTGTACTAGCAGAAACAGAAAAGAACCAAAATCACCGTGGATATTTAAAGGTCTACTTAAAAGTATTAACATAAAGTACAAGCTATATAAAGATTATCTTGGAAATCCAACAATTAAGAACAAAAGTTCAAGTCATACAGAAATAAGTTGCATAGTTTAATTCGAAAATCTAAAAGAGACTACTTTTCCAAGCAATTTGAACATTCAAAGAACAGCATGCGGCAAACCTGAAAAACAAATATTATTGGAGGTGTGAAAAACAAGTCATTACAAATTCAAAACGGGTTCTGGGAAAACAATATCAGATCCTCAGGAAATTGCAAATGAATTCAACGACTTTTTTTGTGAATATTGGTCTACAACTTGCATCAAATATCCATAACTCTGGCAAAAAAAGTATTCAGATTACCTCAACAATCCCGAACAAAGTAGCATGTTTATGAAACCTGTTGTTGAAAATGATATAGTTAAAATTATAAATAATTTTAATCAGAACAAGTCCAGGGTACGATGGTATTGGTAATGTTATTGTTTAAATGTATGAGCTATATCAATCAATCAATCAATCAATCCTGGATATCCCACCTCTCCATTCAGGTGCACCGCTGTAAAAAGCGTAAAGTACATGCTATAGTAACACAAAGTGTATATTGGCAGGCATGAAATACTTAATGATAAGCAATTTGGGTTTAGAAAAAACATTCAACCTATATGGCAATAATTGATCTGGTAGACAAAATCAATGCCGCAGTCGAAATAAATGAAACAATTGGTATATTTTTAGATATGTCAAAAGCATTTGACACGATTAGTCATGATATATTACTTCATAAATTAAGTAATGTATTTCGGGGAATTGTACACGACTGGTTTGAGAATTATTTATCCACTCGAAAACAATGTATATGGTATAATTCTAGGCAATCTCATTTTAAAATGCTAACTTGTGGAGTTCCTCAGGAATCGATACTTGGGCCATTACTATTTATATTATACGTAAATGACATTACATAATACTACAGATGTCTTGGAATTTATATTATTTGCAGATCATACGACAATAGTTTACTCACATACTGATATTACCCAATAAATAATGAACTGTCTGAAGTAAGCAACTGGTTTGAAGCAAATAAATTGTTTGTTAATTCTACCAAAACAAACTACATGGTATTGGGAACTCCACATATGACATCAAATATAGTTGATATATCATGATAAATTGATGCATGTCGTAATGATAAGTCATCCTCAAATGACATTTGTTTGGAGGCAATAACGATCACCCTCGATAGTACAAATTTAAAGAGTGTTTGAAACAAAGTTCTTAGGGGTACTAAAAAATTAGATGAAAACCTAACTTGGAAGCAACATACAATACTGATGATATTTCAAAAACTATATCACGAAATATTGGAATGTTAAATAAGCTGAAATATTATGTACCACAGCGTATTTTACGTTCTTTATATTGTACTCTTATCTTGTCGTATTTAAATTATGCTATTTTAATATGGGGAAATACTTCAAAATGTTCTTAAGACAAATTGTTTAAGCTCCAAAAATGGGCTCTCAGAACTGTTTCTAATAGCCATTATAGAAGCCATACGGCGCCATTATTTTCATATCACAATATTCTTAACATTTTTTACATATATCATTTAGAATTGGGGGTATTTATGTATACAGGATGTCCCAAAAAAGTGGTGCAAGCAGAAAAACTCCATTTTCTCAAAAACTGCTGAAGCTGTGAATATTATTTTCATGGAGGATTAATTGTACTCTTGTATAAATTGTGCAAATCCCATGACAATCCGTCCACGCAAACCAGAGAATATAAACGATTATTAAAGACTATCTATTTTTCGTCCATTCCAATGGGATTTACACAGTTAAGTGATTATAGGTACATCAGATAGATTTATGACTCGATCTTACTTCTTCTTCTTGCGTATGAGGCAGCAGCTAAATATGTTGTAAGCGTTGGAGCCAACTCACTGTTGATTGGTTGAGGTTTGAGAAATCTGTGTCCGCCGGTGGACGAAAGGTAGGGCACTCATTGAGAATGTGTTCCGCAGTCTGTGATGGAGAACCACATTGGCAGGCTGGCGATGGTCGCAGCCCCCATCGGTGCATATTGCTATTGAAGCGACCGACTCCTGTGCGAATCCGGTTTAAGGTGACCCATTCCTTGCGTGGGGGATTGCTGCCAGGTGGTAGTTCTGTCTTAGGTGTAATAGAGAATTGATCTGGTCTTGGGGTATCTAGCCAGGCAGTATTCCATGTCTGTAAGATGTTGAAAGGGGAACTGGAGAGTTTAGCAGCGTGTCGGCAGAAAGGTCGGCGAGAGCGCAGTCTCGGTCTACCGAGTTGGTGTGATTCTTTCACAGTGTTATGCAGCAGGTGCTTGTTGTCCAGCAGGGCCTTATTCACTAGTTTATGCGTGTGGTGTTCTCTCCGAAGTATACTGAAAGCACTGGTAGGAATTCAGATGGAGTAGGACGGAGGCAGCCAGTGATGGTTCTCAAGGTCTCGTTGAGTACTGTGTCCAGCTTCTTTGTGTGAGAGCTGTTGCACCATGCTGGGGCGGCATATTCAGCAGTGCTGTAGACCAGAGCCAAGGCAGTGGTGCGTAGGGTCGTTGGGCTTGCACCCCATGAAGATCCAGCAAGTCGGCACAGGAGGTTATTCCTCGAAGATACCTTGGCGCATACGGACTCGAGGTGCTGCCGGTAAGTAAGCTGCCGGTCAAGCTTCACTCCCAAGTAGGTTGGTGTAGGATTGCATGGCAGAGGCGCTCCATTGAGGTTGATTTGAAGCTGGCGATGAGCCTCTTTGGTGTTGAGGTGGAAGGCAGTAGCAGTGGTCTTGGCTTCGCTCAGCTTCAGTCTCCAGGTCATGAGATATGCTGCAAGTAGGGCCATGTCTGTAGTAAGTGTGCTTTCTAGTTCTGTCCAGTTGCTGTCCGAGTGGAGGAGGGCAAGATCGTCGGCGAAGCCATATTGTCTAGATGTTGTTTGAGGTAAATCGCTGATATACAAGTTGAACAGCATAGGAGCCAGTACAGACCCTTGTGGTACTCCGTTCCTCAGAAGCCGCAGACGACTACTCTGCCCATCACTGGTCTAGAGAATAAAGCTACGGTTTTCAAGCATGTTACATATGAATTGTACAAGGTGACGATCCGGGATGGTCCTGAGAAGCTTGAGTGTCAGGCCCTGGTGCCACACGGTGTCGTATGCTGCAGTAAGGTCCACCAATCTTACTTACAATACTTATTCTAAAGGGGTTACCTGTTGAAATAGTCAATGCCGGTGCCCGGTGCCGGGGTAGTGCATCTAAATTGAACAGATTTTAAGTAAGCAATGGATGTTTATGAAATTTTAGATTCAAGACAATGTTAAGTAGCAAAATTAATAAATGACAGGTGTAATCCTCTTAGCTTAGTTCAATGAAAATGAATGACACATTCTTCCAATTGTGTTATTTATAAAACCTTCACAAAGACGAAAAACGTCAAGAAAAAAGTACCGGTATCTGTTGTGTCATTACACATTTGGGTCTGGTTAAAAGATGGTAGGCAAACAAGCCATACCGTGCGAAGGACTTTAATCGTCACAAAGCTATTTTTATTTCATTTCTTGTAAAAAGAAATGTGACTATGATATTCAAACACATGTGCCACTTAGTTTACAAGTTTATATATTTAGCAAAAATGCTACTTATCACAAAAACTGCACAGGTAGAATAACAAAATAGACATAAGTTGTGCTGATCATAATTATTTAGAATGTGACTGTATGCTTAATCATTGCGTGTTTATTGCGATTTGCCAGTTTTATAATTCTAAACCTAATATTGCATTTTTTGTTGTTCCCTCAGATTCATATTTAATGGCTATTACATGAATACACAGTACATTCAATTGTTGGAAATCGCTCATCCACAACGAACGGCAAATGAAGTTACTGTGTAAAATCCCATTGGAATGGTGACAACAGATGTCTTTAATAATCTGTCCATATCTCTTGCTTGTGTGGCGCGGATTGATCCTGGGATTTGCACAATTTATACAAAACTATAATAATACCTTCCATGAAAATGAATTCCAACAAGTTCAGCAGTTTTTGAGAATCGTGAGTTTATCGGCTTGCACCACTTTTTGGGACACCCTGTAAGTACATTTACAGCCAATTAAGTGTACCAACTACCTTTAATGGATATTGTACTAACGCTTGTGATGTCCACATTACCACACAAGAAATGAATGTAATGAGAATTGATCTCATAACAAAAAGTATATATTTTCGGATCCAATCGTCGGACATTTGGCCTATCCTTTGGACTTCACTGAATCAAACCCTGAAGCATCACATGCAATAAACATTTGAGAAATCCAAATCAAAACTCTATACTCTAAGTATGACTAATTTTGGGAATATTCCCTGGAGCATAAAAGTCTTGATTTGAGAAATTTTGATTAGACAGTATTGTTTTCAATGTATTTTAATTTTGATATTCTTTATATTGTACTTTATGTTTAAGGGGTGGTTGCGCTGGTCTTTCTGGGCCTTTTGACCACCTCTTCCATAATTGTGTTTATTAGAAATACTTTTGGTGATGTTTGATTTTTTTTATCCTTATGGAAATAAAGTTTATTTTGATTAAGTTATCGACCAACTTATAATTAGCCTTCACGTACCTGTACTAAGAGAAGATCCCGCGAGGCAATCGATTGGCAGATCGCCGACTTTCAAGAATGGAGACCAGGTGATTATCGATGATAGTGATAATTGCTAGTGAAGGAAATCTTCCGGGTACATCGAGTCTCGGCTGCTTTCAAAGAACTTTTTGCAAAAGACTAAAACCCAATTTTTTTCATCTGGGGACTATGAACTTATTTTGTGAGTCCTTATATTGAAAAAGGGAGCACACTAACAAGAACTGTTTACAATTACATTTTAAGGGACTATCTTCAAATCACTAATGACTCTCACATACTGTCCTTATCATGTGCCTCAAATGTGTGACTTACGAACGTGGACCCAATGTATTTGAATGGGGCCGAATGCGACACACAATAAAATGTGGTTAAGAGACTGATTGATTCCATGGGTACACACACGTAAATCTTCTTTTAGCCTGGACTCCAGTGAGGGATTTTGTTGCCGAGTTGTAATTTTAATTTGCAATATAACCCTTCACCACGGAATAAAGGCAGACTCTGCGTATATACAATAGTACATAGGGTCGAGACATAGCAACAATGGTATTAAGTGAACTCTGCATGGCCAGTCCCGTAACCAGATTTTTTTTTAGGGGAGGGGGCGATTTCCTTTTTCAAAAGGGTCTTTCCCAACATTGCGGGGGGGGGGGGGGTGGTGGGTGAATTGGACAAAGGGTTGGACTTTATACCAAAAGGTTAATCCTTTTTTCGCCAAAACACATAAAAACTCTTTTTAAGGGGGTTTGGGGGCTTTTTTTGAATTTGGGGTTTGGCGTCGCCCCCATCGCCCCTCCCCCCCTTCGTTACGGCCCGGGTTACGGGCCTGATTGTGGCTATTATACAGATGATGCTGTAGTACATGCAAGTTAACTACGAAAGAAATGCGCGCCCCGTGCCGTACAGAATACCAACTCCGGACGTCGAAAAACCAGACCCGACCCACCCGACGTGTCTGCATTCCCGAACCTCCCCACAAAGAGATGAAAATATAAGGCTACTTCTGTCTGCCCGGCCCGGCCCAAATCGGGTGGGGCCGGTGTGAAAGCAACTAATCCGGTTGGGATCATAACCCACATTTATATTAAAAGTCAAATTTTTTTTATCAGAAAAACCTACCATGTCCTTGTTGTTTTCGAACCAATTTAGGCTAAAGTGTCCCACTTACCCCACTTTAGCCATTAACTGCGAGTATGTCGGTGTGTAAAACATTCTCCGACAATGTCGAGTTGATATTGGTGCCCTTGTGGGGATATATAAGGGAAAATGTGTATTCTTGTTTAATGGTAAATCATATGGCCGGCATAAATCAATATGGAATATGTGTGTGTTCATTATGACGGATTCGCTTATTCAATTACAACATTAACAGAACTCTCTAAATTAAAAGAATGAAAAAACGAGTGAATCTTAATTCGCTCGAAAAAGAGTAACCACTCAAAAATAGTTGTATGTGTTGGTCAATCCACTCCAAAAATAGAGAAATCACTGACTTTCACTCCAAAAAGAGTGAGATGAGGACCACTCATAAAATTTGTTTCCTCCATAAGAGGGGACATGTCCATCGTTTGAAGTGAACTTCACTCTTTTTGACGTGACTAATATTATAGAACGAGTAAAATATTGACTCTGTTTCAATTCCTAATGGAAAAGCAGTGCGGCAAAAATATTTGCTAGATGGAGAAATGAAAAAATACAAGGGTTTCATATGCTAGTAACCAAAATATAGCTTTGGATGGTGCGACTGATCAATGATCAAGCGGAGTTGGGGGTGGGTAATAAATGCTGCGGCGATATACGTGAGTTAAAAAGCAATTACGGAAATTCGGGGTAATCCTCGATATTTCCGAAGGTTCATTATGCCGAAGTGAGTATGCGAAGGTCGGGGAGGTCCGAAGGTTCGAGAGTCCGAACTTAAAAGAGGGCGCTATGTCCGAATCTGAAAAGGGTTCCTAGTTCCAGTTTAATAAAGGTTCGCTAGTCCAATCCTAACAGGGTTCGCTATTTCCGATCTCAAAAAAGGTTCGGTCTTTCCGAAATTGGAAAAAGGTTTCGGTATCTCCGAAACCAAATACCATGTCTT